>JAHZNI010002359.1:0-31152 GCA_027744415.1 Seira ritae | reverse complement strand
TTTTAACTTTTTTTCTTATATCAAAATCGAAACTCACCTTTAGAGATTTCGCGTGCGTACTAGGACGCGACGCGGCGTTGTTGTTGCCGTCGTCGCCGGTGGGTCGTACTATAATAGCGTCCCTATTTAAAGAACCAGTACCAGCGGAACCATCAAACAAAAAGGGAGAGGGTTATATTCGCGGGGAAAACCTTCGACCAAGACAAAATCTCTAAACAAAAATTTTGAATTGTTTTGGCCATATAGACAGAATGGAATGAACTGAAGTTGTAATAACAAAGAAATAATAATTGTTCTGGTGAGACAAAATCGCTAGTTGGAGCTTTAAGAATTTATCTTAATATTTAAAAATGATGCATTGTTTAGTCTATTTAGTTGGTATCCTTCACAATTTGTGGTCATTGGAATTTAAAGCTTGATTATTCTTTGATTTACTTCAGAATAAAAGGGGTAGATCGACTACCACACTACAATTGTGCCATTCAGGACCAGAGAACAGGAGTCTTTAGAAGAAAATGGCTTCCTCTCAGGAAGAGGAATTAACACAGACCATCGAAATGGAAGCGGAAGCAGGAACGTCTTCAGAACAGACTGAGACTCAGTTAATAATTGGCTCAATGGATGGAACAGAACAAATTCACACAATCGTCAGTACTCAACAGGGCCATGATCAAGATGGAACTACCACAGTCATCACAGCCGACGATCTCGGGGAAGGACAGCAGTTTACATTTGTGGAAGAAGGCCAACTGGAACAAGTTGGAGTTGTTGGAGAGGACGGATCAGTGACGATTACAGTGCAGGCTGTTGATGGAAGTCATGTTCCACAACAAGATTCTGCTGGGAATCCTATCGAGCAAAAAGTGAAGATTATGTCGGTGACTTCAGGTCAAAGTGCCACTGAGCAGATTGCTCAGGCCCTGGCCGAAGCTGTGGCCGGCACTGAAGATGAAACGGAAATGGTCGAGGGTATTGCGCATGACGAGTCTGGTCAAATCGTTATGGAGGATGAGAGTATGGATAATCAGGAGCAAGAGATCAGTCACGAGCCGTGGAATGAAGAAGGTTGTCTCGTTTGTAATAAAGATATAAAGTTCGATGAGCCGGTCCAACTTGGTAAGCCGATCAACAAGAAGCTGAAGGAATTCTTCTTGGAGTATTTGGCCGTGAGTGATAATGTTCAGTTGGAGTCAGAAAACATATTCCCCTTCTGTGAAACATGCGCCCAAGACTTGGAGAGACTGATGACCATTAATAGGAAAATTGAGTATTTTCATAAGGAATTCAACAAGCTTAGGGATGAAGTGGCGAAGAAAGCTGTCAAGACGTATATTACCAGAGCGAAACCAGATTGGCTGGAGGAAGATTTGAGATTGGAAGCGTATGGAAGTTATTTTCCAGAAGGAGAGAAGCCTAAAACTCATAAGGAGCAGTTGATGGAAGGTTTGAATTTTTAATCTGAAAGAAGTTAGATTATTTACATTAATGAGTATTTTCCTGATGGATTTTCTTGTATTTTCTAGTTTGGAAAAATCGTTATGACCTCATCCAGCCTGGACCAAAGGGACCAATGATGATCCGATCAATGGATTCTCGGGGACGTGTTACCGTCGTTCGGCTGAACAGCAATGGACAACCGATGCCACCGGAGAGACAGCTGGCAAGTACAGTCTCTAACTTGTCGAGAGTTGAAAGGTGAATATCGGAACTTCTTAAGTGCTTAAATATATTTTGATCTGTAAAATTTTTAGAAGTCTGCTGTCCAATTGTAGAGTCGCGTTCGAAGATGATGACAGTGCTGGGATGGAACTGTTGAAATGCCCGGAGTGTCCGAAGACTTTCAATGCTAAACAAATGCTGGACTACCACATGAAGCTTCATACAAGTAAGTAGACTTCGTATACTACGTTACAAAATTCAAACTACTGGCGACTGGTGTATTAATAATTGTAAGTCCTAGTGCTAATGAGAAGTGCTTTCTCTTTTGCAGACGCAAACAAACCTTTTAAATGTAATGTGTGTGGTAAAGGGTTTGCTCAAAGGGGTGGTTTAGTTACTCATTCTTTGGTGCATACTGGAGCGAAGCCGTATGTCTGTCAGGTATTTTAACTTCAAGCTGTTATGTATTTTTGTGTTGACACTACTCATTTTGATTCCGTATAATTATTTAAAATGTGATGATTGTTTTATTGACTTAGGTCTGCAACAAGGCTTTCCGCCAGAAATATCATTTGACCCAACATAATTTGATTCATTCTGGAGTGAAGCCCTTTTCATGTGAAATTTGTAACAAGTCGTTCAACGTCAAAATGAATCTCCGAGAACACATGAGACGACACACTGGTAAGTTTTACTACTCTTCATAAAGGAATAGTTATAGAAAACTTGCGTTTTATGGTTTTATCCAATTTTATCATGGATCATGTATAAGGACTTCAAAATTGATTGAAATTTGTTGCAGGAGATCGTCCATACAAATGTCCATTTTGTACTATAATTGGTTTCTTCCGTAAGAAAATGCTGAAAGATCACATCACGAAATCTCATCCTGAAGAAGAAATGCCGGAGGAACTGTTAGGAATGGAGCAAACGTTTCAGTCTGAATCTGCAGATGGAAATGTAAGTCAAGAAGCTGCAGAGGAAGACGTTGAAGAAGAGGACATTGAACTAGATGCAGCTGACCAAGTTGGTTTGACCCAAGAGGAAATGCTTGACGAAAACAGTATGGATATTAAAGTCAGCATCGCTAATACTATGCAGTAATAAGGTGAAACTGTTTTATTTGATGTTAAGTTAAAGTATTTCAGTTTTGATTGTTCTTGCTCTTGCTGGCATTCTGGAAGTATTTGAGCTATCCACCCATCTAACCAATTCGACATACCTGACAACAGTTTAATTAGATGGGAGAGTTTTGTGTTGTTGTTTGAAAATTAATTTGATGTTAAGTTAAAAGTAGTATTGGCCAAGTGCTAAAAGTAGGACAGTTGATAATGCAGCACTGGAAGTCTTTGGTAGGGTCGGCCTGTTTTGCCGTTTCATCCCGAGCATAATGTCATCCTTACAAATAAATTACGGTGATATGATGTTTCAATTATCATTTTGTTAGAAGTTATCTTGAATTATCTCTTAGACATAGAACTAGAAGTACATTAATTTTGTATTGACAATATTGAAACTAAACGCGCACGTAATTGTTAAGCTTTGTTAGACGAATATTTGTACAGAAATTACAGAATGTATTTGTACGACTTGCTTTGAAGTGCTGGAGAAAGAATTTTTATGAAAATGAATAAATAATGTTACAGTGAAATACAGAATTAAAATCGAATTCAGTACGTACTATAGCATTTATTTTCTCGTCAAGTACTTCTTCATCGGACGTTTTAAAAAACGCTGTCTTGATAATAATCAAATTAACATTCGAAAGAGTTTCATAAAATACACAGTATCTACATTTAAACTGAAAATTTTTTCTCGACATATATTTGCAGCCGACTCACAGACCCGGACTTAGCAGGAGGAGTAACATTTTTTATTTTAGGCAAATAAGTAAGAATGAGCAAACGCATCAGCTTGGCAAATTGGAGTTTGTAAACAGCATACAAAGTATCATCTAAAATTTCGAGGAGAGTATGGATCACAGTTGCAGTTACATCGATTTGTGGTTCTGAAAATCAAACAAAATACATATTTTTAGAAACCATTAAAATTCATTGTTTGAATTATTTGAATGGAAAAAATGGATTCAAAGCATACCAAGCTTCATTGTCCTTGCAATTACTTGCCACGCTCCACCAAGAGTAAAAAATTCGGTTGCATCACCAGCGTCAAAGGTACTATCATTTTGGATCTTCAGAACCATTAATGCATACAAAGTGCAATATCTGAAAGAAATATTCAAATAAAATATTACAGCGAAAATAAATCATTTCAATTACGACAGACTGAAATAAAAAACTTACCCTTTTAATCTCTCCAAAAATGTTTGTTGAATAGCATTTTCCGTTCCAGATAAATCATGTCCTAAATCTCTTGCATATTCTTGAATCGTCCTATCGCCTTGAGGGTAACTGAATGGCACGAGGAAGGGGCACAACTTGTACATATTTGCTTGTACAAGAGAAGCCCAGATAGGGAATTTCTTGCAAAGATGAACACCAACGGTTGCCAGAGGCTGTACAGTTGACTTCCCTCGTGTAACATCAGCCTCTGATTTCTTTACGAAACGAAACGCTAAGGTCTTCATGACAAAAAGGTCCCCTTGAGGTATGGCTGAAATTAAGCAAAAAAATTAAACCATAAAAATGCGAGTCAGACAAGGTCAGACTCAGAAGAGATATTAATTATATTAAAGGATTGATGGAAATTACATTTGCACGAAAATAAATTATTCATTGATCCTCCTCCAGAAACAGGTTCTCCCGATAACAATTTGCTAAAATGTTCCACTTTCTTCATGATTTCCTGTTCGTTTGTATCGGCTAAAGCGTTCAAGGGAGTATTTATGCATTTGACAGCACCAATGTAAAAAGCTTTAGTAACTGCATCTTTTCCGTCAATGTGAGCGACTGGTTCCTCAAACTGCTTGAGTATTTCGTTGGTCTTGGTAAATTTTAGCAGGTCATCTCTCAATATAAGCCCTGATAATTCGGAAACATTTCTTTCTGGTTGTGCTTGCTTCTTCTCCTGTTCGCTCTTTTGTTGTTGAGCAGCGGCAGCAGCAGCCGCTTCGTCCGCTAGACGCTTTGCTTCCTCTGCTGCTTTTTTCTGTCGCTCGAGCTCCAAATTCGCAAGTCTTGTCTCTTCCTCTTCGCGTCTTTTTTGCTCCTCCTGAATCTTTTGAGCTTTTAGTTGTTCCTGCTTTTCAATGGCTTCTTGGGTGGCTTTCCGGTTTCTTTCAGCGTTGTCAGCGGCTAACTTTCTCTCACTCTGTAATCGTTCCTCATGCTTCAATCTGTTTTGCTGGCTAACTTGAGATTCTTTAAAATTGGCAATATCTTTTTCCACAAATTTTCTTTGCATGGATACACCGATTCTTTTCATTTCTTCATAGTCTAAGAGAAGCTTTTCATGTGCCAGTCTCTCCGCTTCTTCCTCGGCTGCTCGAAATCCTTCCGCCCGTTTACGAGCCGCATCCTGCAATTTCTTTTCGAAGTCGTCCTTTTCCTTGTCCACAAGAGAACTAATAAAATCGAAGGGATTTTTAGAGTCCTGAAACAAGTCCTCTTCGAGTTTATCCTCGTCATACGCTTCCTCTCGTATGCCAAGTCGATTACTGATTCGACCGTGAGTTTGAACTGGGTTACGTGTAGGAGTTGCAGAGGTAGCGTCAGAAGTCGTTGAGCTGTGAGTTTGAGTCAGGGTCGATGACGAAAACGTCGGAGAGGGCTTATATGATGGACTACCCTCAACTGACTTCTTTCTTCTAGTTGCTCTAGAAGGTGGAGTCAATAAAACTCTTTGTCCTGAAAATCAAAGAGTCTTCCTTTAACCGTTATCGTGACCCGCTAACCTCTTTCAAAAAAAGCTTATAAAGACGTAACTAACCAATGAAGTCTAAATCTGATCTCGCTTCGCCCACATCATCAGAGCTCCAGTCATTAACTTCTTCAATTTCAATACGAGGTTCTGAAAAGCTTTTCGCAGTCCTCTGGACCGCAGGACTAACAAGTCTTCTCCTGGCAGGATTAATAGGCTTTTCCTTTTCCTCGTGTTGATCGATTTTTAGCTGAATGAATGAATTACTAAGTACAGTCGGCGACACAACGCTATTTGACTTCTGGGCCTGGGCATGAAAGTTTTCGGGGAATGAATGGCGGTCACGTCGAGCCTTCATCATTATCATTTTCTTTTTTTGAGAAGAGTTATCGAGCCCAAATGTGCTGATGTAAATAAATACGCGAAATAGTAATATCAGTAAAAAATGTATTCTACAGAAACAGAAACCATCACATTAACAAAAAGGCCTTAATTGACTGATTACCTGAATGCTTTGTCCATTATTTTTCGGTTAGGTCGATCGATTTCTTCCTCTTGGACTTTGGTTATCAAATTCTAAGTCGAACAATAAAAATAAGTAAGAAGATATCAGATTCTACAACGAGAGAATGCTCCCATTGCCCAGTTCCTTCGACATTGTAACGTACCGTGACAGCAAAAGGTCTCTCATCCCATCCGCCATGGTACTCCAGCTTGCCCTTCGAAGTGTTCTGAAGAATTTTGATGGTTCCTTGGACGTCTTCCATTTTCTTAAATATATTTTTACTGCTCTGTCACAAACTCCTCAACAGTAAACAAGTCCTTAAAGCTCCTGGACTAGACGCAGGCCCGGCAAGGACTAAGGACGGATTGGGCGTCACCACAATAGCAAATTAAACTATAATTTAGTTTAATTGCTAATTATTTAGTTTTTGGTCAGCCGAAGCTGAAGCCTATCATGCACCAGGACACGTACCGGGGAGCTGAGCCGGAGGACTATAGTAAACAAAATACTGAAATGCATTTCATTTGTTAGTACATAAATGCAGCTGTTTGGGTTGGCGCGTTTAGAGAAGTGTCTCAAATGAGACAGGATCGCTAGTTGGTTAGGCACGAAAATGAAACCTTCCAGCATGGATAAACAAAAGCTCGTTCGTTCGTCCTCTAAATGGTTTTTTGTGCCACATGCCGTGCATGGTCATGCATGCATGCTTGTTTGTTCTTTTCCCTTAGCATTTACCTTACCACAACTACTCGCAGCGCGTTCAATTGCTATATTGCTGTTGCTATTATGCTATACTTGTTTATGTGAAGTTAGTTAAATATACTACGCTGCATTGGAAGAGTTTTGTGCCACATGCCGTGCATGGTCATGCATGCATGCTTGTTTGTTCTTTTCCCTTAGCATTTACCTTACCACAACTACAGCAAGCAGCATAGCACATAGCCTCCACAGTGCACCCGCATACAACTACGCAGCGCGTTCAATTGCTATATTGCTGTTGCTATTATGCTATACTTGTTTATGTGAAGTTAGTTAAATATACTACGCTGCATTGGAAGAGGTCACGAAACAAGTTGTGGCATTCAAAAGAATCCTTTTTGTAATTGGGTCACGCGCCATTGTTGTTGATTGAATAACTTTCAAAATCAATCTACATCAGATAAACGCGTTTTTGGTCATTGATTTGACATTGTGGCCTGATAATTTTTTGACTTCATTCTTAGTTAAATAGTAACTGATGTCTGAAGAAATGTAATATTAGTTCATCTGGAGTAGTGTTATTTTAAAATATTATTGTAAAAATGGGCGACGGAGAAACGAACTTGAACGTGCTTTTCGAGCACGCTGCTGGGTTCGCCCTATTTAAAGTGAAGGAGTTCGAAGAAGAAAGTTTGCTACAAGCTGAGGTGAGTATGCGTTGAAATAATTGAAATTAAAAAATAAGGATTTTAATGATGAACGGGCATGCACCACTCTGACTAGTTCTGAGCGAAAAAAATTACCCATTGTTCGACTGAAAAATTAGGTTATAATTTCATGGATGTTTTGCATATGTAGCTGCCTTATAGCTAATGAACGATAAATAATTATGTCATTATGATCCTGCTCGTAGGTCGAAGAGTCGATTCGCGATTTTTCTCGGTTTGCTGCTGCTGTCAGACTGATCACATTTAGTCCATTTAAAACTGCCGTTGCTGCTTTAGAAAATCAAAATTCTATCAGTGAAGGAGTACTCCCGGATGACCTTAAGACGTTCTTGTCGCAGCACTTGGTAAAGGGTTTTGTTCTGGGAGTTCTGGATCCCAAATTGGGCGCAGCCGTTACTGAAACCTTTCCCAAAGTAAAAGTGAGGATTGGGCCGCTTATCAATGAAATTAGTAGAGGGATCAGAACTCATTTTCATAAGCTTGTGAAGTTGCTCAGTAGCGAAGCAGGTATGAAAACTGATGAAATTGATTAACTGAGAATGTCAAATTACGAACAACTTAACTTGAATATATATTTTGTCATTAATATGAATTTCACGTTTATCCTATTTCTAATAGGGAAAGTAAGTGTGATTTGAAACTTTTGATGTACTTAATGAGCATACATAATATGTGATTATAAACTTGCAACTTTATAGCTAAATTTCTGTGACATTTTTAGGGGATTATTATCGTACTTACAATCCAAAATGGCTGCTGTGGCTCCAAACTTGACTTCCCTCCTTGGAGAATCAGTCGCTGCCAGATTAATAAGTCACGCTGGTTCCCTTACGAATCTTGCAAAGTTTCCTGCTTCCACAGTCCAGATTTTAGGAGCAGAAAAGGCACTGTTCAGAGCGCTAAAGACAAGAGGAAAGACACCAAAATATGGCCTTCTTTTTCACTCAACATTTATAGGTAACACTAGAATCCAGTTTCCTGCGTGTTCTAAGTTAACCTCGGGTATGATGTGATTAATTATTGGATTTCTAATTTTTGTTGTTTGCAATTGTAGGAAGGGCTGCGTCAACCAACAAGGGAAGGATCTCTCGTTTCTTGGCTAATAAATGCACTATTGCGTCACGCATCGACTGCTTCTCAGGTAATTTAAACAAAACATTTAAGCACATTTCACTTTAAACTGGCTAAACGTTTAAAATGATGAATGGTTCATGCACCACTCCGACATATAATGAGGGATTATTTACCCTTTTTCCAAGTCTGATTTTTAACTAAGTTCAGTTAAGCAGTTAAAATGTTGATGCGTTTATTGTGATGTATTTGCTAACTACATTCTGTCGATTCTGTCAAAACTACTTACAGAACAACCCACTTCCATATTCGGGGAGAAATTGCGGGAGCAAGTAGAAGAGAGACTGAAGTTTTATGAGTCTGGTGATGTCCCTCGTAAGAATGAAGATGTCATAAAAGAGGCCCTTAATGAATCCCGGCAGTTCATTGAAGCCAACGGAGAGTCCAAAAAGAAGAAAAAGAAGAAGAATAAAAGGAAAGCAGATGAAATGGAAGCCGAACCCGAAGAGGAGGCGGCTCTTAATGGAGATGCAGAACAGCCGAAGAAGAAAAAGAAACACCAAGTGGACCCTATGGATAACAGCTTTTATGCAAATGGCAATGATATGGCTGTTGACGAAGAAGTTGCGGAACCTGCTCCAAAGAAAAAGAAGAAGAAGAAAGCAAAAACTGAAGATGACGAGTAGTGGATGCTATTGTGAGGACAATTCGATTTCGTTTCGGTAGGCTTTGTTTATGTTTTTCATTTTAAGTGTTGTTCATTGGAAGGTTAAATGTCTAGCTGAATTTTGCATATTTGTTGGATAAATATTCTAAAATGAATTGCGTTAATTTGATTACTTCTAGTTTTCTTATCTACACTCTCTTTTTAAAGTAAGTTTCAAGGTACGAGTGTCTAATTTTGAATTTGGCATAGCAGAACTATTATTATTAGCATAGAAGTAGTTTAAGATTGTTTTGATTTTGAGGAACTTATTGCTCATTATAGGTACATACTTTGCTTCGAAATTAAGTTGATCTATTTTGTGTTTGAGCGACTTATTTTCTGACAATACCCCTTAAAGGTGTCGAGGTGACCTGTTTGATGACTTTACTTTTACGATTTTGTAGTTTATGATGAGAGTTGACGCGTCGACTTCTTATGACATGTACCTATAAAGTTATTGGTTAATAGTTCTATTACAAATTGTATGAGTGAAATGAATGAAGTAAACATGTAATCAATAATCATTACAGTTTTATCTAATAAAATAAATTTTTATTGACTCAGGCTTTATCTTCGCTCGGACTTTACTCCAAAACAAGCCATTGAATAAATATTGAACATCGCGTACTCAGTACTCAATATTTTATAAATTACATAACGATCGCATGTTTTTTTTAAAAATTAAACACTAGAATTATGAAGAATTTCATCTTCGTGGAATACCTGTAATACAAAGGGAATTTAATTTGCTTTGGTACTAGTAGAATTACATAATTATTTGGGAACCATAATCATAGACAATTGTAGCATTTTATAACTTGAAAATATGCACAGCACTACTTTTAAATACTACAAATTTAGGCTAGGTGAAGTCACGAAAATATCATTTCTGAAATTAGATCAAAATCATATAATTAATTATAACTTGTATTTAAAATAACAGTTCCACGATGTCTGCTGGTTCCTTTAATGTCCAACCGATTTAATCAAATTGTTTTCGATAGATATTCTTTAAAAGCTTGACGGTATATATATAGTATATATTTATTAGCTAATCAGTCAGTCTGTATAGGATTTAAAAAATCATCCTTCAGCGTCAATCACGATATCCTACTTATTTATTATGACCTTCCCTATCCGTTATCCGAGGAGTTTTTAAGAAATAATAGGTGAATATAATAATTAATTAATCTTCTACTGAGGATCTCAAAAACATGAATCTTTCTGGTATACCAATCCTAGGACACCTGAGCACTTTATAGTCACCAGCCCAATCTTTCGTGAAGTTGAACTCTTTGGCGTAGGAATCATCAGAAAACTGTTCACTCATTCTAGAATAGAACGCTTGTATATCAAATTTCTCCGCGGGTATCAACTGCTTGATTAAATCTGGAAAAGATTTTAGCCATTTGAGAGAAAAGTAAAAAGATAAGCTACGACTAGAAGTACCAGTACCAAAAATAAGGTCTAAATCAGGGCCCATATTACGATCGGCATTACTTGCAGGAGTGCTCCCTCCAGGAATGGATGTTGCGGGTGTGGAGGCTGTTCTAATTCTATTTTCGGTTGTTTTGGGCGAATGCTGCGTTGATTTAGCTGCCGCCGAGGAAGGGGTAGAGGTTCGCTTATCCTTTAAAGCTTTTATGTTGCTTTCAAAACTTTGCACCATTTTTTGTAAGCGCTCTGCCTCGTCCGTTGTTACGAACTTAAGATTTTTCTTACGCTCTTCTGGTGATGATACTTTGTCAGGGTCATGTGTCTTCTGATTTTCAGCTTTCTGCTTGTCTTCTACTTCTTTTTCCGCAGAGTGCTCTTCAAACAATCTTTTAAGGAGACGTTCAAGCATAGATTCGCCATCGTCTGCGCTCTCGGGTTCTTGAAGCAACGAAGAAGGCTCCAACTTTTTCGACGGAATATTTCTCATCTCCTTTACAAAGTCCTTTGCGGGACATTTCCCAATGCTGTTTCCTTTGTCTCCTGAAATATTTAGAATTTCAAAGTCGAAATCTTGGTCCATATCTAGCAAGAGTGTGTCATTTTCCAAATCCAATTTAGTCTTCTCAAGAACATCTTCGTCTTTCTTGTCCTTTTTCTTTTTGGATCCTTTCTTCTTTTTTCTGGTCAAGCCAGTGAATTTTTGTGAGAACGGTACTTCATCAATGTGTTGAATCTCCTCATGTAATTCACGTTCTGATACGCCAGTACAGCAATGCAAGGCTGAAGGATCGATTGGATGAGCCTCGGTATTAAAAATGTAGCCACCTGCATACACTGTACATTTTCCTAAAGGACCATCTACCACTGTGTAATCAGTTCCGTCACTGTGAATGAAATTATCAGGATCGAAAAGGAGGTAAAGGTATTTAATCGTTTCTGCTAAGAAAAACGACTCCATTCGGTCTTCTAATGTCATCGTGGTAACGTCACGAATGGTAGCATAACCACATTCGGTCCTCGCAACATGTTCAATGGAGTGGAGAAAATCCTCCCCAATCTCCAGCATTTGGGGATCTTCTGTAGCCCGATACAGGTACATTGCGGACTCTATGAGTTCCGGGCGTAGAGGGTAACCCTCCCGTTGATGACTGGCTTTGCCCTAAATTAAGATTTAAAATTAATGGTTTAAGCAAGACACCTTTCATTGATAATTTTGCTCATCTACTCTACTACAGCTTTGCACAATTTACCTGCAAAATATTATACAGCTCTGGCAAGCCACCATACTGCTTCAATATTCTGTGATAGTTCGTAATTGACTTGAGGGCGGGCTTGAATTCACCAACCAGAGAAAGTAGCCCAGGCCAATACGTTTCCAAACTCGAAAATGCGGGAGTTGACACGTGGCCAGCGTTCATTGTAGCCCAAATATACCACCCACCTTTTCCTAAATGCTTCTCAATAGCTCGATAGCTAACCTTAAACATGTGCATGAGCTCCGGTCTTTGGAATAATATAGCACCTTTGACCAAATACTCGAAGAATGAGTCCACTCCAGCACCAATTCCACTGTCGACCGCAGTCCATTTCCCTGATGAAGTGTCTATGTGATTCCCGAACAAGTCGATTGCTGACCGCTTAGCATATAAGGAATGTATAGCTCGCAGCGCAACCTATCACGTTGAAAAATAAGAAAATTAATAACTTAACTGTAATTGATTTCTCCCAATAAGGGAGCACTAGCATCAATGCTGGCAGTCGTCACACCTTTTCATATAGAGGATCACCCGTAAGTCTTGACAATGCTCCGAATTCTACGATAAATGTCCCTACACCAGCCGTACAAGTAATGGGGGTTTCTGCAGGAGGGACACCATATCGAAGGTTAACTGTGCCGTAAGGCATTCCAGTCTTCGTATCAAACGCCGGAAGCAGCTTGCGTGCTACTTTTTCCGCTAATCGTAGCAAAGGTCCGTTACACGGCCAGCCTTTTTCAACTTCCATTCCTGCCCTACGGAAGTAAAAAATGAAGTCATTCATTTCCCTCCTCATAGAAACATTAAGCTGTCTGACACACTTGAAAAGTAACATACTTTTGACTAAACAGATGCGCACTAAGAAGACCTCCAATAATTCTGATATTGGTTTCAAATACAGAGACATTAATATTCAGGTCGAAGTGAGCATTGTCAATAATGAGTTTGGCAACCCTCCTGAATTCGGAGTAGTTGCCCATCACAGCGAGAGTGTCCAAAGTGTCAATCAGGGTCAGTGAGTAACTGCAACAAAGAAATAAAGAATTCAGCCTGGGGGACATTGTTAAGCTAATTTATATAAAACAAAACTTGTTTTACCTTCCCCAGGTATCCACTCCGTCACAAGTTAACGGTCTCAGTTCATCATAGGGATAAGCGTGCCTTATGTACGAATCATAAGCGTGATAGAACATCGATCGTACTTCCTCCCTATTCAAAAATGAAATGATCATGAAAATACTTTAAACCAAAAACTAACGTCGCCTATCGAATAATCAGCTCCAACTGAACTAACCTAAGTTCCGTAAGCCTTTTAGCGTCATAGGTTCTAACGGCAGAAATGGAATTCAGCTTGGCCGTCCCCAGAAGCCAAACAAGGCCCAGAATTAATGTTGACCAGGAGGGCATTGTTCTCATTTATTTTCAAGATTTACTTTTTTTCTAACAAAAAACTTAAGCTTCGTAGGTGTGCATAATATTATGTGATATTAGAACACTCGAGTTCATTTATTTCCCCCATTTGAAAGAAGATTTCATCACAAACAACTCAGTCACATTTTCAATTTATCGTAGCTGATCCATATCTGAAACTAAATAATAGTCTTCGTCTGTCCAGAGAGTGTATTCTTGACGATTTTGAAATTACGAAATTAAACAGATCGATCGATGCCGTTGTTTTAAATGTCTCGTTTTCCTAAGAGCTTTTTTACTCTTTTGACGTGTCTTCGACTTCGACACGAACAGCAGGAAGGAGAGGAACAACACAGCTGCTTACGCTTTTATGCTCTGCTCATGTTATGTTTACTAGCACCAATGCACCAAAGGTGCTTTTAAACTTTAAAGTGCAATTCACATACATTTTTCTCTCGTTTGCACACAAAAATGCTGTCACGATACAGCATTTAGTACCTTGTATGCCCATGTCCCAAGTCCCAGCCCAGAGCTACTGCAATACAGGCATATTTAAATGTTGCGGACCTGACATCCGATTTTTGTAAAATGCATCATGTTCCATTGCCATTGGCCGGGTCATGTGCTTTGTTCCAGCAAGCTGCTTACTTGGGCTTGGCTTGGGCCATATGCCATGAATCATGAATATGAAATGAAAGCATTTGTCATAAAAATATATTGAAAGCAGTTATCATGAAAATGATTACGATTTACGATTGGGTATGCATTAAATCTGATGTGGCATTCCCTTCTCTCGAATACATTCATATTCATGCACATGCACACATTTAAATATTTTCTCAGAAAGAAAAAGTCGAAGTGCCTTTACAGCATTTTAAGTTGGACGTGTAAAGTACATGAAAAGTGTTAATGTAGTCGTATTAAAAATATAGCAATTAAAGGTGTAAAATCATTGCGACCACGGCTAATTAATTTATACATTTTCGAAATAACTAATTTGTCATTTTTCATAGTTTTAAATATTACACTTTTTAAGAGAAAAAGCATTCGCAACATAAACAATCCTGAGAAGATATGGAGCCAGTGCGTAAACGGCTTCGAAGCAGTTGCGTGGATGTTGGTATGACACACACTCCGCAACTTCAACAAGAACCGGAGACACCAACAGTGGAAAAGGAACCACGTTCTCATTTAATTGACCGGCGACGGAAGCTCGAGAGTACCAGGAATAGCAGTGATAATAATATCGGTGGTACTCCAAATAACCAAGAAGAGCCCTACACGTGGTTACGTCGAGATGGCACCACATCGGATTGGGATGATCTCCTCATGAATCCTGCCGCGGTTGAGTGGGTGTGCCCAGTAAATTTCTTTCCCCACGTACGTTTACGTTAGAATAAAACTGGTAAGAAATGCTTATCAATCATACATGCGATTTTAACGATTTTGATTTTGGGTTCACAGGCTCCCTTCTTTTCAAAATGGAAAGATTTTGCTAAACTCTACGCTAAAATAGAGCTCGAGCACCCCCAAAGCGTTGGGAACGACGATTCGCCGGTATACTGCGTCGCTACCATACTGAAGTTTGCCGGTACAATTAAATGCTTTTCCAAAGGATGCCGCCAACATACATACGTATCACATTGACTTTACTTTTCAACGATAGCACTGCTTCTTTTCAGGTTATAAGGCACTTGTTAGATGTGAAGGACTCCAAAATTCCAATTCTAAAACGTCTTTGAAGTTTTGGATCTCCTATTGCAGTTCAGTTCCCAAACCGTTTGGTTTTGCGTTACGTAATTCGTATTTGCTCTATCCGATAGATAGAGAAACCTCAAGTAAGTCCCCCTTAAGTTATAGTCTTGGGGCTTCAATTTAGGTTTATGTACCTGCTCCGCCATTTATGGCCTGGATTTCATTTTTGTTATATGCACAGTTACTTCGATTTTTAATTCCGCGAGTACACTCAAAGACGTCATCAAAGATTACATAAGCCAGGAATTCAGCGTCGACGAGGAGGAGAGTGTTGCAACGATATCAGAGGATCATTTAGAAGTAGTTGAAAGCTGTTTGCTAAATAGGTAATGTTTTCTAGCTGTAATAATGTGAAGCGTAACAATTAGTATTTTGTATTGATCTTTGCTTAATAGACAAAATTATATATAAATATATTCCTCGTTAGGCCTGCACGAGCTCTACTTGGTCACGTTGTCGAAGTTATGGATCGCGATTGCATCCGCAGAAACCGTTTGGCAATCGTTCAATGCATTACTGGAGATAGATTATGCCTCAAATACTTGCAAGAAGATGATCGTGGTGGCAAACATACGCGTATGTCTAAAAATGTTAGAAGTTAGAATGAATCTAATAAGCATTTACTTTATTAATGAAAAATACCTTTAATTTACTCTTCAACAGCAGACCTATGCGTCAATGTCAAATCAGACATTGTCCACCCTTTTGGCTGGAGCCATACGTTGGGAGTAGAGCTAAAATCCTTCCCCGATAAAGATCTACCTACTTTATCAAAGAAACAGTTGCCCGTTATTCCCAGAGGCATAACGATTCAAGAAGGCATGGTGTTCGAAGTCAGGCACCCATTTTTTGTCGACAAAATTATGCCAGCAAAAGTTAAAAGAAGTTTTAAGCATGGCTATTTCATGGCGGAGGTATTAACGCCATGCCCCGAAGCATTTTTAGAATTCGTAATCCATATCGAATCAGATTACATTTTACCTCGCGGATTCTGTGCAGCCCATAACATTAGTTTGGACGAATATAACGAATTTAGGTGGGAGAACTATTTCAGCAATAATATGAGGGCGAACACAACATCGTTAAATCTATCTTCATTACGCAAAAAGGTGATGAAAACGTATTAACAATGATTAGAACAGTAATGTAATGCAATTAATTATGCCAGTTTAATCTATCCCGTTTATGATTTTTAGAACCCTCACAATTTTCAAAAAGGTCACAAATTCGAAGCGGTCGATGCAAATGATACATTTTATATGGGTCCTGCAACTGTTTTAAATGTCATCGAGCATCTTCTGTACGTGCAATTCGATGGGTGGCCAAGAGGTGAGCCTGGATCTTCGCAATGGATCTCGGCGTTTTCGCCAGATATTTACCCGGCAGGATATGCCGAAATGGTCGGACATCAATTCAGCAGTCATCCTGACAAACCGAAAGGCGAAGATCAATACTCTGTGGTGCGTTCCGAGCCAGACAAAACGAATACATAATTAAATGAGCTGATTAACTCTGCGGATTTCGTTCACCTCACTTAGGTATTTATTACACGGAATATTTATAAAATATTAACGCGGCAGCCAGATATTTATATCACAGACATCGCAATAAAGTTAAATGCATGACATATTGTATTGTAAATTAGGTTATATTAATATCAATATCATCAACAGTGACATTGATATTTTGTACAGGTACATATACTTTGACATCAAATGTATTAAGTATTAACTACATCGCCAGTAAATTTTTTTTGTATTCCAGTTAAAATTCAACCGTAAATTCGTAAGCCAATTTTTATCTCAAAAAGTAAAAACAAAACATGACTTTTATTTATGTAATAAAATAATTATATACTCATTTGTATGCACCAGTCCATGTAAAATGTTTGCTAACTAGAACATTAACTTTATTTTTTCGATAGTAAAATCAAAACAATAGTACAGCTTACCGTCACATCATCCGATTTCATTTAATTCATAGACCGATTTCTTCTAATCCTTTTTTCACGGCAACGACATGATGATGGAGAACATCAATGATTTCAATAATCATAGGCTGAGGTCCCATTTCCACAGTAAAAATGGCATTTGTATGAATCAGAGTTTTCGCCAAGTTGCTCAGTCCCTAAGTGTATTATAAAGAACAAATTACATTCACATTATAAAATTGCAATGCATTACCGACTTATACCGAGTAAGGTTGGCTTATATAATTACCTGACTGATTTTTTGTTTCGATTCTAAAGTTTTGGCTGCTTTAATTTTCTTCATTTCATCCGGCGAAAATCCTACAATTCTATTGAGTATGTCGGCAGAAATACCACAGTCCAAGTAACCAGTTCCATCATTTAGAGAAACGAATAAGACCCAGCGTTTGTTCTCAGCCTTAATACTTCCAATTATAGTGCTAATACAAGCCTTTACACGAAATACTTTTCTACTTTCCGTAAGCTCTTCAATCCTTTCCATAACTTGCTTTACAAGCACGTATGGCAGCTGTGAGATCTTGACAGGGTAAATTTTTTGCGGGACGGACACCGAACTAGATGCAGCGATTGTAGAAGTTGATTGTAATGGAATTGTACTAGCATTGGAATTGTTTGGATTCTCACATTCTAATAATTTACTCTCGATGGTTTCGTCTATGATTTGCATTAAAGCGTCATCCGAAGGCGAATTTGGGAATAAATCTTCATCGTCATCCAAAACAATATCAGCTTCATTACGCTCGGAACTAGGTCCTGCAGTCCTCGGCTGTAGCAAGGATGCTTCAACTTTAGCTTCTTCCGTTCTTCTTCTTTTGGCAGCTCGCCTTTCCGGTGTAGGAGGGTCAATAATCACAGGCATTGGTTTCATGTACTGCATAATGTTCAGTTGCTTTCCCGTTCCCGAAGTTCCTGAAGAAGTGCCGCGGCTGCTATCACCACCTTTCTGACTCTTTGACAATGATTTTGCTGATTGGAACGATGCGGACCAAGCGGAAGCATCAACCTTTTTAACAGGAGGTGGTGGTGGTACAAATGAAGTTTTCTTAGAAGTCGTAGCCTTAGAAGAACCAGCGTTAGAACGTGATGCTGAAGCAGGAGGTTTAATGGGAGGAGCAAATGACGCTTTAGTGTTGCTATTTCCAAGGGCACTAGATCCTGGTCTGGAAGGAGGTGGTTGAACAAAATTTGGATCATCCTCGTAGTCCTCAATATCATCTCCATTACCAGGAGTATTGGAAACGGATCCAATTCTTTGCGTAGTTTTGTCAAAAATACTGCTATTCGCAGACGCCAACTGAGTATTAGTCGATCCAGTTGACGAAGCCGTTTCCGACGCTTGGATAATAGCACTTTCATCAATTTGCATGAAAAGGTCATCGTCATCCCCAAAATCTGACACGTCAGGAAATGCACCTTCAGAATCTGGGAATTCGCCAATCACGCCTTCATTACCACTGTTTATCGTTGAAGTTGTAGGCGTTGCAGTGACTTGGACAGTTGACCTCTGGTTGCGATTTGAAGGGCCTGTCTGAGCTTGAGATCTGGGTCTTGAGTCTAAATTGGTAATGTTTCTAAAATAAAACAATATAACGAAAAATATAAAAATGGCACATGTGCACTATAAATTAAGCTATCTTTAATGTATGTGCGTGACGAGATTCTTCATACAATCGTCTGGACAGCACTTTTTCTAAGGTGTTCTCCTCCACTAGTTGCTCCACTTCTCCTCCAATGACCCTCACATTGTTAGGTCTCAAATGCATCACGCCCCGGCGACATTCAATAGGTCCTATAATGATTATCTGGAAATATCCAGAAAATACATTAGAACACGACATTAATAGAATGCAAAAATCGACACGAATGAATGAACAAGAAGTGGTACCTTAGCTCCTGGTTTCAGATTTATATTCAACGCTGGAATATGCTGCTTTTCTATACCAAACACTTCTTGGCTTCCATCAGTCATGGTAAGATGAAAACATCTTTTTGGAGTAGGTTCCCAAGCGGGTTTTACCTCGTTACTATCAGTGGCAGCGACCAGGTTATTTTCGTTTTCTAACTTTTTCAACTTCTTATACTGATTGTAACTAGACTCTCCAATGTCCTGAATCTGGATAACCTAATTAAAACAAATACACAACGCATGTAATTCAAAAATCCAAGTCTCCAAAATGATATGCCTTTAACCTTGAAAACCTATCTCACCTGCAGGCCATATTTTCCAGTAAGTTTCGCCAAGCGTTGTCCTGCAAGTCCAGCCGGCAAACAAGCGCTCTCCATCTCTGTCAGGTTGGCGTCTTGCCATTGTTCACGCAGCTCCCGTTTGTAAAACTCCAAGTTAAACTGAAAATGAATACATAATATCATTTAACATACTTTTACGTTGCACATGACTTGCTATATGACTAAATTAAATTGAATATAGCTGAAGCAGGAAGCAATTAATACTTGTTTTACTTATTATTATTACCGGAGGATTGTTGTTTTCCTCTGAAATCCAGTTGACACAAGCGAGCAGCCATTCATCTGTGCACGTGAAACAGGAATCTGTCATGAACCTTTTCAGCATCTCAATCTGTCCGGAAGTGATACGAGCCATTTTTTCCACTGACCATTCCTCTCTGCGACTTTTCAGGTATTAGTCACTTATTATTATGAAATGCTGGAATAATAAGAATCGCAATCGTCTCCTAAATGTACTTTGACTTTGGTCGTTCCTATTTTTGAACACCACCACCGCACCGACCCACTACTGAACAAAGAACAAAAATGTCATCTGTCCAATTGTCAACCACAACCACTGTCACGTGTGTATAGTGTATAGGTATTAAAATGTTTTGTCTCTTTTCAACTAGCTAATAGCATACAAACAGAATAATTAATTAGTCCGATGTATAATACTTCGCTGTTCGCTGAAATATCAACACCTTAATCGTAAATGATTAGTTTAGGACCGAGTCAAATTGTGCAATTCATAAATGTTTCGTTAGGTTAATATTATGTTTACAAGTTAATATGAAGAGTTTTGTTCATTGTCTCCTCTGATCCAAAATATCTGTGCATGAAATTCGCGGTTAGCGGAACACTGACTTGCCCCAGTTATAAACCGGACCGTATTGGATGCCTCCAAGGGCCATCCATTACAAAACCATCAAAGATATCTTTCATAAACAAAAACTAAATATGCTCATTACATTTGAATAAAAGTACTAAACAATTTCTAATTAAAGTCGAAATAAAATTATTCATATTATTGTCCATATCTTGATGACGTTGTATATGAACAAAAGGGTCCTAGGAAGTAATGTATGACGTACTTCACAAAGACAAGACAAGAGCAAGCATGCACGCCGTCGAGCGGTGCATGAGAGCATGAATGAACTTTTTTTCATATTACCCTATATTCTCGCACCTCTTCTCATGCTGCTTGTTTCTAGCAATGCAAATGCATTATATTTCGACCATGTTATTATGCTGCTGCATGGAAAAAACGCAGAAAGCACGTTGTGGTTTGGTTTAGCCTTTTTTATTGATGCATCTTCCCAATCTCTCCTTCAGCCCAAAAGCTTTTTCTTCGGTCAGACTGAGTCCAGTTTTAATTGAGCTCGCATTTCTCAATTGCCTTTAGCGCGATTTGGTGTCCACGTCCGTACCTAAAATTAATTTTCGATTTTGAATATATTTAATTCATGTGACAGGTCATGATTACATTAGGTCTTGATATATATTTTAGAAAGAGTTGATTTGCATTGAAAGTGGACGTATTGAGTAATTTAGTGACCTCGGAAAAAACTTGAAATAAGCTTATATAAAAAATGAACAGCGCTAAGATGGCGGCTAACGTAGATGACCAAGGGGTGGCGGCGTTGGTGTATGACTACTTGAAAAAGACGGTTGGAAACCTGGCAGAACCTTTTAAAGCAAAAGTGAACCCGGTAAGTGATAGAATAGCGTCTTGGCTTATATAGAGTAAAAAACATATGACTCCTAACTAAGCATATTTTATGCGCTTTCAATGTTAACTTTAAGTAATTTCTTTCGTTCTTTACAGCCAGTACTGCCACAAGGATCCCCATCCCTTCAGGAAGTTTTCACACATTTTCAGACGTAAGTTTTAAGATTTTAAATGGATGTAAATGAGAGTAATGCAGGGTAATTAAGCAAGAGGTATTATTTTTTGTCAACAGAAATGCCCCAGCTAAACGAAGGCTATCTCTAACTCCCAATCAACCTTCTAAAAAGGCTAAACCTAGCAAATCTTCATCTGAAGATTCATCGGATGATAGTGAAGATGAAACTCCAAAGACCAAAGCGGTGATGAACGGACATGCCAAGATGAATGGAGTCGCTAAACCGGCGCAGAAAGCCCCTGCCAAGAAAGAGTCCTCATCTGATGACTCCTCTTCGGAATCTGAGGACGAGAAGAAACCAAACGGAAATGTTAATGCTGCAAAGAAACCTAATGGACTCCCCGCCAAAGCTACTCCACAACAACCTGCGAAAAAACCGGCTGCGAAGAAGGACTCATCTTCCTCTGATACTTCAAGTGACTCTGAAGATGAGAAGAAGGCTCCGGCTAAGGCTACACCAGCTGCAGCTGCTAAGAAACCGACTGCTCCTGCACCTGCTGTCGCCGCTGCTAAAAAGAAACAAGAATCTTCATCTGATGATAGTGATTCGTCTGAGGATGACGAACCTTCAAAAGCCAAAGCGCCCGCGAAACCCGCTGCAAGCCCGGTGAAGGCAGCGCAGCCACCTAAGCCAGTAGCAGCGAAGAAGAAGGAATCATCCTCTGATGATTCAGATGACTCGTCTGAAGATGAAGCCCCTAAAGCGAAAGCTACTCCTGCAAAATCACCTCAGAAACCGGCCGCAGCCGTAGCTGCCGCTAAGAAGAAGGAATCTTCCTCTTCCGAAGAGGATTCTTCTGATGATGAGCCAGCAAAGAGTAAAGTGGCTCCAGCGAAACCCAAAGCAGCCCCAGCTGCTGCTCCTGCAAAGGCTCCAGCTCAGAAGAAGAAAGAATCTTCCTCTGAGGATAGCAGTGAAGATTCCGATTCTGAAGATGACAAGGCAAAGTCCAAGGCCGCTGCTAAAGCTCCTGTTGAACCGGCCGCAGCCCTCAAGAAGGCTCCAGCCAAGAAAGAATCGTCCTCTGACGATAGTGATTCTTCAGAAGATGAAGCCCCTCAGAAGAAGGCACCTGCAAAACCTGCAGCTGCTCCTGCCAAGGCTGCAACACCTAAAAAGAAAGAATCCTCCTCGGAGGAGAGTAGCAGTGAATCAGAGGATGAAGGTAAAGCGAAGAAGGCTACACCAGCTGCAACTCCAAAGGCAACACCGGCTAAGGCAAAGGCAGAAGAATCTTCTGAGGAGGAAGAAAGCGACGATGAGCCAATCAAGAAGAAACCTAAAACTGAAGATGGGAATACTTCGCAGAATAATGGCTTCTTCAGCAACAACAAATGGCCCAACAAAAATGTATGTCAATTCTTTTCTTGTTTTAATTTATACTATTCATTCCATTATTTGCTTGACAGAAGTGTACTTATGACTTCAAGCAAGCGTATGCGTTACCTTTAACTGACTTTCGACTTTCCGAACCTAATTAATAATACCGTTGTCGCATATTATAATAGCCTCTAAAGCCAACCCGTGACTCAAAGTCACCTTTCCGTCGAGTGAAAGCGGAAGAAATTGAGGTTGACGCTCGTCTTGCAGATAATTCTTTTGATGCGAAGGTAAACTTCTTTCTTTCACGAGGAAAGAAGTGTTGGGCGGACTACAATAAGATCGGCAAAAATAATATAAATATAATGCGCTGTTAAGTAGTTTTTCACTGATTAGTTTTACTCAAATCTACCGTCCTCCTTTTGTTGCTGTGTATAGGCATTATCGCGATCCTGCAGTCATTTGTAGTTTCGTCAGAGAGTGCTTGTACACTTAAACCTATATAGGTACATGTACAAGTTTTTTTAAAAAATATGTTCCAACTATGAAATATTGAAAACTTTAATGATAGTTTTATGAAGGAGGTCTCGGGTACGCTTGCTGTGTCAATCTGAAATAAAAACGTTCTAAAAATGAAATCTGACCGAAACTATAATTGATTGCAGGATGACGATGGCAATACCAATGGTTTCGGAGGTCGAGGTCGCGGTGGCCGTGGAAGGGGTGGTGATCGCGGTGGCAGGGGAGGTCGTGGAGGTGGCCGCAACAGCGAAGGAGGTGCCAGTGTCTGTTTCAAGTGCAATGAGGCGGGCCATTTCTCCCGTGAATGTCCCAACCCCTCAAAGAGTAACGATCAGTGCTATCGCTGCAAGGAAATAGGTCACATCTCTCGTGACTGCCCCAAAGGTGGCGGCAATGGTTGCTTTAAATGCGGCCAAGAGGGCCATATGTCACGTGAATGTCCTACTGGAGGTGGTGGAAGGGGAGGAGGTTGTTTTAAGTGTGGGGAAGAGGGGCACATGTCACGTGATTGCCCCAGCGGAGGTGGTGGTGGTGGAGGAAACAAGGGCTGTTTCAAATGTGGAGAGGAGGGACACATGTCCCGTGAGTGCCCAAGCGGGGGCGGTGGTGGTCGAGGAGGACGTGGAGGTAGAGGTGGTCGTGGCGGCCGCGGTGGCAGGGGTGGTGGTCCAAACAGAAATAGCGGAAGCTTCAGCATGGATGCGGCTCCTCAAAATAAGAAAATCACCTTTGACTAATCCACTGAATTCATATAAATCATAAGCTTTCGCCGCTCGCGAACGCTATTCAATCATTTAATGATTTAAAAATACTTCATTCTTTTTTGTTTATTGTGAGTGTATAAGTAACAGCAACAGCGCATATATATTAGCCTCATCGAATTTATCTTTTTTGTCGTCCGCTACACTTCTCTTCTCGATCTTTATTTTGACGTATGTTTCTGCGTGGCGTGAATCGTGATAAACAGATTTATTTCTTGGAATAACAATTTATAGAAAGGAGCGCGGGGTTCATGGGGCGAACGAGCTAACCGGGACTTGATAGTCACGAAAGGAAAGAGTTTTAGACATGAGAAGACGAAAAAGAAAAGAGGATCGTATCGTGGGGGCAAAATAAGTGTAGAAGTAAACTCTATAAAATTTGATTAGCCGTTAATGAACCGACAAAAATCATAGTTTTTGTCATGATTTTATATTTTATTTCCTAATTGTTTTTTGTTATTGAATAATTGTTATTATTGCACCAAGAGGTAGCGTTTAATTTTTTGTCTACGATGCTTACCAAAGTAAGCATGATTCACAGCGACTTTCCCTAAATTGTAATCATAGCAGGAAGTTAAACTACACTTTGTTTTTAAGTTTACATAGGACTAGAACATTTCTAGCCGTAGCCGTAAAGGCATTAAGTGAAATATTTAAGAATGAATATGTTATCTTTAAAGATTATCGCATTTATTACTTTAGTTTAGATATCGGTTTTAGATCAATTATTTAGCCTTATGTACGTAGGTAGTTCGTAGCGTTTTGTTAATCGATCTTAATGACTGGTGGTCTATTGACGAATGAATGACTTGCTTTCGAGTGTAAATGTGATGTCTTGGAACCTACACTTCACAACTTTACAATAAAACGAAGTATTTTCCTGGAATCGAAGTTGTTTATCAGAATCGTTGCTTTATTTTTATTTAAAACATACATAACATCTCTCATCTTCACAGCATACATATCAGTTTCCAGTATAAAAATAATACGTATTTTTGATTAGGATAAGATCTTAAGCATTTTTTTCTGCATTATGGTCAAGGTCACACAGCTACAACTATCAACTAACATTCAGTAACATTATTATACTTAGGAGGTAAAACTTCAAAAAGAAATGCAAATAAATTATGACTGTAGAACATCATTTTATATAGATAGCATAATGTCCCTAATGAAATGACATTATAATTCAAGGCCCGTCTTTGACTCTGTTTCGACTGATTAGGCATAGAATTAGAATGGCGCTTATGGTTGCGATTGCGACAACGGATGCAATACCTATGAGAGAGCGCTCCACCCAGAATCGTGAAGTTCCTGCCGTTAGGCTTAACCTGGCTGGGAGTCTTGGACGCGTTGGGCATCCCTGTAAATATCAGGCATCAAATATATTTTTTAGCATATTTAAAATGTCAGATAACGATTTTAAGAAAAGTGTAGTCAGTTTTTTATTTGTAAAGGAGTACCCTCTGAATTTCCTCGAAGCTGTATTTCAGGAAGATGTCCTGTAAATCTCCATTGTCTAGAATTTGCATAGCTTTATCTTGGCTCACCATATTCTCGTTTTCCAAAAGTTGGAAACAAACCCTTTGAAAAGAAATAAACCCACGTTAAAATCATTTCTTTGCTGGTTTTACGACTCAAAAATACTAAGGCTTACTTTGTATGGCCATCATAGGAATTAGTCTGATCAAAAGTAAGAATATGAAAATGTCCCCGTTTAATTCCCGTCTTTTCCTCTGGAGAATTCAAATAAGCGTCAACTTCATCCATCCATTTTTGCAGCTTGGGAAACTCGACCATATCCGCACTCAGCAGGAGTTCATTAGGTTCAATGAAGACTTTCAAATTCTTCTTCATCGTTCCGCTGTCGTCGATCATTTGAACTCGCAAATGTCCATTAGCATATTTCTCCAAATTATCCCATACGAAAATATCTCCCGTTTCTTCATCGATCCTAATGAGGTCTGTGACGTTATAGGGGGAACTTGGGATTCCCATTGGATGGAACATTTGTACGGAGGTCTTGAATCGTTTGGGCATTCCAGCATTTCCAATTAGATTTCCTACCGTTGTGCCCGAAGCAACTCCGAGAATCATTTCGTAGTACTTCGTCTTGCCCAAATAGTTCACAGAACCCTTCAAGTCCCTATTCAGTTTAATGTTCACCTTGGAGGCACACTCTGGCACGGAGAGTTTCTTGTGCTTTGGATGGCATTTGATGACAACAGTCAAAGCATCATGTTCCATTCCTCTCAGATCAGCGTTGAGTACCAATTTGGCTGACTGATTTCCAGTTGGCACAATTCTGAATAGATCTTTTCCTCCGCCGGAAATTTCAAATGTGATGTAGTTATTGGGCTCGATGTCATTATCCTGTCCAGTGAAATTGTAAACTACTGTTCCAACCTTAGTTGATTCATTCAGGGTTAATTGGAGATTCCTGACTTCTTTTGGAAGGAAAGGTAATGAATCATCCACATCTGAAAGGTGGACCTCAAAGAATTGAGTTTCTGATTGCGGAGGGATTCCAGAGTCTTCGACAGAGACCAAGACGGAGAAGCATGGGTTCTTCTCACGATCAACCGAGTCCTTCAGAGTAAGCACTCCAGAGATTTCATCTAATCTGAAGAGATCAACGTCATCAACCCTGCTCACATTTCCAGTGCTGATGAGACTCTGGCATGGGGCAAACTGCTTCATCAAGTGGTAGTGAAGCCTTCCCTCTCCGTTATCAAAGGAGTCCGTGTCTTCGGCCCTCACGTGTATCACTGGCGTACCTCTCATCGAGGCTTCCGATATCGTAACGGTGTAGTTCTCGTTGATAAACCTTGGTTTCCCATCGTTTGGAATGACATTAGCGATTTTGATGGGCACAGCCAAGCTCACTGTCCTCTCCTTGCCGTCTTCAATAACAACCGTGATAATGTAAGGTGCTGAGCGACCTCTTCCGCGAAGGACCCTTGCTACAGTTATTTTTCCAGTGTCTTTGTCAACGTTGAAGAGGCTAAGATGGCTGTCATCTCTCATGTTAAAAGTCAACTTCGGATTTTCATCAGGATCCGTGCAGCTAATATTTCCGACGGGCGTCCCCACTTGAGCATTTTCTGGCACGAGGAATTCCTGAATCTTGCAGACGGGGTCGTTGTCATTCTCGTCCTGAACTAAGATATGCAGTTGTGCTGTTGCAGACAACTGGAATGGCCCTCCGGATGGCGTGTCCATTGCCACAACAGTTATCAAGTGAGACTGGTCCTTTTCTCTGTCAATCTCAGCTCCTGGGGCAACTTGGACAACGCCTGCGAGCTCATCTATGGTGAATAAATGACTCTGAGGACCTGTCAGTGCATAGCGAACAGAGCCATACCCCGGGGAGCCGTCAAGATCTATGGCTTCAACGGTGACTATTGGTGTAGGATATGCAGCGTTTTCAACCACTTTCCCTTTGTACTCTGGTTTGGTGAATGTGGGGGCGTTGTCATTCACATCGCTTACTTGGATCCCCACATTTGCAATGGATTCTGCTCCGTGGGAAGCAATCGCTTTGACCTGGAGAATGTAAGAGTCTTGCGTTTCATAGTCAAGTTGAGCATCTCCGGCGTAGTGCACTACGAGCTGGCTTCCGTTGAGTTTGAATATGTCGGTGTCCGACTGGACGATTTTGAAATCGGTTATTGGCTGATCTAAAATGTAAATTAAAATGTTTAGCATTTACGTACATCCTTGAGCACTCCTATGGCCTTCATGTTATTAAGCATTTACTTTCAATGTAATCCCATGCATTCAATGTGACCACAGTCGTTCCATTTTCCAGATCCTCAGGAATGGTCAAGTTGATCCACGGATTTCCTGTAGTCCACGGATGTCCGAAAATCGGCCTGGTCCTTTCAGCCGCCGTCACGTAAAGGGTTACAAGCGCTGCAATGCAAAGCAATTAAATACCATCAAATCAAGTAGGGAAGACATGCCGTCCTTTCATCTCGCTCGATTGATTTAATTTGAACATATCACCCTACACAGGCCAGGTATATTAAGAATAGATTTCCTTGCTAACTTTGTTAAAGTGCAAACAAGACTTCAAGCGTTTTTCTTTTCAATGAAACAATCAATGTAATAAAAATATTCATAAAAGAATTTCCCTTCGCAGCTATATCGCAATAATCGATTAGATAACTACTAGAAATATGACTTTAATTGTTTCATTTTTCATTCGTAATCGCGTCAATAAAAAACGCGTCTTTCAAAAATAAATCATATTATATATTATTAACCTTTAATACCAGGCTTTCTCAATTTTCCTTGCTTCACTTCTTCAAGTAAAGCTATTCTCTTAGAGTTACATGTAATTTGCTATAATTACAATTTTTTTCTACAGAAGGTATTTATTTCCCTGAAGTCATGCTTTTCCTTTAACATCGACTACCCCATCATCACCACTCCTTTTCATTTTGCCTCATTTCATTACTTCATTGCAATATTGCAAATTGTAATGTATTCACTATTCACCCTGCACCACCCTACCCCACCCATTGAAGCCATCTTCCTCCTGTGACTTCTCTGACACTGCATTTTTTAGAATATCTTATCGTCATTATCATCATCCTGGGAAGAAAATTTTCGATTGTTTATCTACGAGTTCTATAATGTAAAGCATTAAGCGAACAAGGGTAGTTTCCTGTGCTTTGTTCTACTTCAATTTAATCATCGTGACACATGACATGTTTTACTTCACGCATGGCGGCATCACGAACCACGTTCTTCGTCTCTTGTTTTCATGATATTGAAGCGCATTGAACTGCGACATCGTCGCATTGCAAACTATCTAAGACTATGAGACTTGAGAAAAATGCCTTTGTTGTTCAGAGTGCGTTGCATTGTAATCGCACGGCGAAGGAGAAGACATTTCATTATAGGTTTTTTGTATTGAAAATAAATTCATGCTATCTCGTAACAGTTTTTTTCTTCGTTCAAATTCCCATCCTATATTTGATAATAATGTAGAATCAAATTACAGAGGAGCGTTTAAAGGGCTTAAGACTAAAAATGAATCCTTAAATGAGGTCTGTAGCCTGGCGTGACACAAAATGACATGCAAAAAATTTCGAATTGCAAATGATTATGACTTGCACGCATCGCTGACCAAACTAGGAAAGGAAATATGTCAATTTGTTGCATTTCCTAAAAGAACAAGGAGAACATAATGAGAAGAAGAGAGAATGAGGATCTCACCTGTGTCGTTTTGAAGAGTTATTCCGTTGTTGTCCTGAACATGCGCTTGGAACTCAAGCACTGCCGTCTTCTTATGCTCGAAGGTGTCAACGAGAACGATTTCGCCAGTTTCAGGGTCGACCCTATTGGAAAATGTAAGAAATAGTGGCGCTTAAGAGACTAAAGTACAACTATTAATTGCAGCCTAAGAAGAAGTGAAAACGACTAAGCTGACCGACTTGATTTATGGCTTAAATGATTAGGGCAACGTAGATTAGATTAGATATGAACTTCGTGTCTTTGAAAGTAGTAATTTGTCAGAAAGCAAGACTTTCTCACTTGAAAACGCGGAACTTTCTTTGAAGACTTACTTCAAGTTTTTGAAATGGTATTCCGCATCCCCCGAGGTGCCCATAGATCCCGAAGCATCCCACACTTGGCACGGACAAGAGATCGAGTATTCCAAGAAAGCATTATCATCTTTGTCACTAGCCTTCAAGGTCATCACAACCAAGTCGGGCTTGCTACTTTCACTCATTTCGACTACATAATGGTCCTGTGAAAACTTTGGCTGCTCATCATTCTCATCAGTCACGTGTACTTCCACGAAGACCTCCGCAGTTTCTGGAGGCTTTCCCTCATCTTGAGCTCGGATCTTAATGGGATATATTCTCTGCTTCTCTTCATAATCAAGTTTCCCATTAAGTCTAATTGTTCCTGTGTTTTCCTCAACAGCAAACAAATCTGGGGTGGTTTGAGACTCGATGAAGTAGCGGATCGCGGAGTCTTGACCGTCGGGATCGTGAGCTTTCACTGTGAAAATTTGATGTCCCTTCTCAACAGTTTCTGGGACTTCCACATGTTGTACTTTATACGGGAAACTGGGCGGAATGTTTGGAATCGCTTGAACAACGATGAGAACACTTTGGTGGGTTGCCTTTCCGGTTTGGTCAGTTGCGGTCACAGTGAGTCTGTGTTCTCCGGCCTCGGACCATAAAAGTGGTCGTTCTAGACCCAGTTCTCCAGTTTCCTCGTCAATAAATATCCCTGATTCTCGGACCGAATGATCCTGCAATGTGTACGTGATCGTATCATTCACATCCGGATCTGTTGCACGGATAATGAAAGGAGGGTCAAAGTGCTCTGTTCCGTCTGGAACAGCCCTTCGGACGAGATAACCATTTGCGGTGACTGTGCCCAATCCTGGCACTTTCTCGAATTCGGGATAGTTATCATTCTTTTCAATCGTATCGAGATAAAATAGAACTTGCACTTCGTCATCAACTTTGTCACCAGACTTGGCCTTGACTAAAAAGAAATTGTGCTTGTTTCTTTCATAGTCCAAGCACTTGGCCCTGCACCGAATTTCTCCGGTGTTTTCATTCACATCAAACTTCTCAGCTCCGATTCCAATCAAGCTATATTTTATTCCCGGAATTTCGTTGTGATTTTTTGCTGTAATTTTAGCCACTAGTTCACCTTCTCCGAGATCTTCAGGTAGAGCAACACGATACACTGTTTGGCTAAACTCGGGTATAATCTTAGGCCCTGGGGCAACTTCAATTGGAACATTGAGATTCGACACGACTTGACCATTTTGAATTGCACCAATCTGCAAATCAATCATTTGACCTGGCTCTAGCTTAGAAATATTTTGAACTTCTAAAGTGATGATGCCCTTTGACTGAATAGTGGGATCATCATTCGCTGGGGTAACAAACGCAAACACTTCATCTATTTCGTATGGACTATCCTCCACATTCCAGTCGAGTTTCAATGAAAACTTTGAGTTATGCTTGTCAACATCAGCATCCTCCACTTCCACTCGGAAATCTGGGAACATCCATGCCTCATCTGGAGTGTATGGTATTCTCAGAATACGAGTAAACTTTGGCGGAATGAAAGTCGGGAGGTGGTCATCCACATCTTCAATTATCACCGCAACTCCAGTTCTTGTCACCAAAGTTGGTTCAATGTCTTCTGCATGTAACGGAATTTCTCTTGCTTCCAAGATTAACTCATACACACCTAAATTTTCTCGGATAAACTCATCCTCAGCATCTAAGGTATAGTTTGTGGTCTCCACTGAAGCAGTGTAGGTCCCCGTGTACATGTCACGCTCAATGTTAGTCAGACGGAAATACTTATTTTCAGCTTCATCAATCAACCTCAACT
>JAHZNI010002358.1:0-11466 GCA_027744415.1 Seira ritae | reverse complement strand
AGTAGAATTATTATGTTTTGCATGAGAGGATGAAAACACTCACTCACTTCATGAAAGCGGAAGCCAAAGAGAAAGAGAAACAAAGAAAACTGGCCTACGTGACACTAGACAAGAAAGCTACATTTCGGAAGAAGCTTGATAGGTTGAATATTGCTCCGTGTACCCGCCGTTCCGCCTGTGGGCTACCAAGCCGGAAAATGTGCTTTTCGTAAGAGTCCAACGCAAACACAGGCGAAAAGGGGGAAATAGCCGAGTGAATATGTTTCATGGGATTTTTCTTTACTGCTGTGCTACTCTGCTCTGGTAAAGCAAAAGCTAGGCTGGTTTGGTTGATTTGGTCTGGTCAATACAAAAAAAGACCGATTCCAAATATAAACATCTGACAAAAATGCTCAAGGCTTTTGTTTACTTTCTCTTGCTCATGTGAAGTCTCTGAGAGTTATCCTTTAAGAATATATTTTTAATTAACGAATCATATTATAATAAAAATTAAAATTTTGTGACAGTTGTCCAAAAAAACAGCTTGAGTAGCTGCCGACCGCGACCGTTTTGCTTTTGACAGGCCGAAAAGGAAATCAACTTGATTTGTGTGCAGGTTTGGGCTCGTCTCACGCCTGGCACATGGTAAGTGTAAATAAATAATTAAAAAATATACCTAGTCTGTATAATTGAATAGAGAATATAAGTACATAATTCAAATTTTTAAATTTAAAAACTACGTTTCCCTCTTTTTTCTTAAAGTGAGGAGAACCCCCTAGTCCTTCAAATTATAATGGGGTTTCACAACAAAGCTCTGCCCCTACTCGTGAAAGGCAAGTCAGGTGGATGTGGAGCGGAGGTGAACGCTGACGGGAAAGGCACAAATTCAAATTCTGCTCAACAAGAGAACGTTCCTGGAAATAGTCGGAAGGGAAAAGGCTCTGGTTCTGGTAGTAAAAAAGCTAAAGATCTCACAGGCACTGATACTTCTACTTCCACTTCTGGTAAGGATAAGGACCAGGAGATGACCATGATAGAGAAGAAGATTAAGATTATTGAGGATCTGGAAGCGTTCCAGCAAGCCCTCCCTTTATTCTCGTCGATGGAACATCACGCTGTCCATATTGCAATTAGTGAGGATGGGGAACCCACTTTATTTGAGTGTGTCTGTGGCGAGGAGGTTTTGAAGGAGATACAGTTCCTGAGGCATTTGTTGTATGAGCTGGGAGCTCTAGATTTGAGAAGTCTGGCGTATTTCGTAAAGTCAAAAATTGAAATCCTAACTGGCAAGCAGCCCGGGACGAAGGGGAAGAGTCAGTCTCCAAATCAGAAGAAAAATGCAGAACAGCAGTTACCATCAACTTCTGCATCTTGTAATATGAAGGGTGAAGCTGGGAGTGGCAGTGGGGAGGAGGAAATGGACTCGGATGTTGTTCAACCTTCTCTAGTTCAGCATTCAGAAGAAAACCAAGATCTCGTGGAGAATGACGAAACTGAAGCCACAGCTAGCACCAGTAGCTCGTCTCAAAGTCAGTTGGAGATGGAAAGAAAAAGTCATCGCATGGGAAGAAGCAGAAGAACAAGAAGAATCCAAAGAACTTTTACTGGCAGAAGCGCAATGGCCATGGAATCAAGACGAAGATTCATATTGGCGAGAACCAAGGGAAGTTTGTTTGTTACTGCGGCAATATCTTCAAAAGACTGAGTTCCATTGATCACCACGTGAGTAAGAAGTGGAACAAGAAGGATTACAAGTGCGAGGAGGATGGGTGCGATCAAGTTTATCAGTCCAAGTTCAGGTTGAAGCTTCATTTCCAGAAAAATCACCAGTCGGAGTCATCATCGCTACCGGAGGCGGAACCTGTTTATTCCATTGCTGCGATTGCGGATGCTGATAANGCTACCGGAGGCGGAACCTGTTTATTCCATTGCTGCGATTGCGGATGCTGATAACACAGTTGAACCAAATTCGAAAGCGAAAGCTGTTGATCTGCAGCAGCAACAGCCGGCTCCTAGTTCAAGTCCTGGTTCTGCTCGAGCAAGACCTGCGCCTGCTAATCCGTCGAAGAAGAAGGCTAAAGCTAAAGTCAATAAAGCAGCTGTTACAGTTTCACCCAAGAAGAAAACTCCCGCTGTAAGGGTCAGTACGAGAAGGAAGCTGTGGGAGAATAAGGATAACAAAGATAATGGGGAAACCAAAGAGGAGGAGGTCCAAGCACCTCAGAAGTTGCAGTTGGTATGCCCTCGTGATGGATGCGGGAAAATATTTATTTCAAAGAAGGGACTCAGGTTACACGTCCAGGCTCAGCATGATAAGATTCCAGTGATTTGTAAGAAATGCGGAATTGACGTAAAGTATGACACTTGCTTGCTACCTCATCAACGGTAAGTTTAATTCAGAATAAAATGCACTTGCATGCACTATAGGTTTTGGTTCGTACTTAATTTAATTCTAAAATTTAAATTTTGCTGTCATTTTAAAGGTCAAATAAGTGCAAGGCTAACAAACCCAAGCCAAAGGTTGACAGGAAGCAGGAGAAGGATAAAAAGGAACAAGCGGCTATACTCACTCTTCTTGGAAAGCAGGTAGAAGAAGATCCCAAACCGTTGTCATTGGTAAAGAAACAAGAACAGCCAGTTCCCATGGATGTTGATGTCCCTGCTCCAGAGGTCTCTAATGCTTCAACGATCTCGAAGTCCTCTGAAAAGATCTCAGTTCCTGATCAAGGCTCTGCTGCTTTGAAGGAGGATAGTGTTTCTCCTCAGCAAAATAATTCAAATACTTAGGTGTAGATAGGGGTTTAAATACTTTGTGCATGCGATAAATTAATTGTGTTTCGTTTGTCTATGAACTTAACCTAAACATCACGATCGTGTCGTTCATTTCAATTTATGATAATATGATATCATGTAGTTTTTTCGTTTATCCTGAATTATATTATTGTTATTCCACCTGTATTATTAGTTGTTGCTCTGAAAAGTTGTTTCAAAATTTTGCGCGGAACCTTCCTTTGTTTTTCTATAAAGTCATTTTAAAGGCTACCATGGTTACATGGTTGATTCGAGGTTAAAGAAAAATAATGGAAGTCTGCTGAAAATTTTCGAACTTACTTTTCAGAACTGAACCGTTTTGATATTATTTTTTTAAAACAAAATATTAAATATTTGTTAGCTTATCAGTTACGATGAATTTTTGTAACTGTAAATGTAATTTCATATGAGGAAATACAACTTAAAATAAATTTCTTTACAAAGAAATGAAATAAGTGGATAAGTGTAGACAATATAGTCTCTACAAATATTTATTCTGCTTAAAAATTATTTAGCTTTGTACCATAAAAGTAGGTTAAGCAATAAGATAAAAGTTGTTGTTTCACTATATGTTGACTATCAAAATGTCCTAAGAAAACTATAATTAGTGAAAAATATCTTATCAAAATTGCATGTACTACAACTGCATAAAAGTAAAATTAGTGGTGGTGCCAAAATAAAATCTCATTTTTGAATGATACAGTTAGCTCTTAGAACTAAGTGACTTATAAGCACATTTCTGCATAATTCACATATTATTTGTTTGTTAAAAAGTTTCAATTAATTTGATTATTTTTTTATTCGGGTTGTCCTTTATGAAGCCTTGAAAGTACGATTGGTTAAAAAACAGCGAGAGTGGAAGTTTACAATCAAAAGTTGTAATTGAAACATAAATTAGATTTTATATTTGTGTGATCAAAAATTCAATTTTTGACTAATTGGATTTGTGTTTCTGCTGCGCATAGCTGGATAGAATCAAAATAGCATTTTAAGACACAAGTCCTCCGAGATAGCACACTTTCTGTTTGACTCTAATTTTGCATCGCAAGATAAACCGTATAATTTTACACTTACCTTTGGTTCGGAGGAGTCCAATAACTTTTTTCTAATGACGCCTTCGAAAAATTCCTACAACATGGACGCTCATCTGCAAACGAATTCCGTCTCGACAGTTTTTCTTAAAAAAGCATGGCGATTACATGAGCGAATCTTTGGTTTTCTCTATCCTTTCCCATTATGTCTCAGATTATACAATAGTATCCATGTAGGGACATTTCAGAACAGGCGTCTTTACCATTATTTTCCCTTCCTGATTTCGGAAATTATCGTAACTTTCCTGATAGGTTTCTGCTCTTGTGTTGTAATCCCAATTTTCGAATTCTATCATCCGCAAGAATTTATCAACCCGCTGCAAATAGTTGTTTGTGTGGGTCTAGGCACAGTCTCTTTACTAGAGTGGGCTTCATACCTGCTAATTATTTTGGATCCGGATGGAGCTAATGTCATCAATCAGATACTTCACCTGGAACGGCAGAGTAAGTGCCACTTTGCCCCATAATCTCATTTAAAAATACATTATGTACGTTTTTTGGGGTTCTCTTTAGGTTTTAGAGGAAATCGGTCACGAATTGCAGAATTGTTTGGAATCTCGATGATTTCATTTCACATTGGAGTCATCATCTTCGTCCCAACCGTTACCCTTCTAGCAATTATTTCGGATCTGGATCCCTTTTACGTTATCGTTGAGTTATTTTTGCCTTCGTCAAACTTCAGAACTCAAACATTGACGATTGGTATTTTACTAACCCGATTATTACTCGGCTTCATTTGCTCCTTTGAGTTTTTTCGATTTTTAATGCTCACCTTCTTCATTGTTGGAACTGCAGTAATCACAACTGAGACATGTCTGAAGAAAATCGCTAAATGGGATGTAAGCTCTCCCTACTCTGAGCGAACTGCTCTCAGGCTTTATAGCCAGCTGAGGGTTATCTTTAAAAGAGGCGACTTTCTCATAAGAAGTTGTGTTTCCCTGTTATTATTTTGTGCCCAAATTGCAGGGACGACCCTTCTCTGGATGTGCTTCAAATGCTGGCATTTACTCCCCATTTTTATATATTTTACCACATGCGTTCTAACAGTTTTCGTTATGTTCGTTTTAATTTGGTCTGTGCCGGCCTTGGTTGTACTGAATGTTGAAAGTGAGGGATTCGTGAAAAAGAAACAAGCCGCTTACTGGTCACGGGGATTTTATGGAAGCAAACTGAGATATTACTTCTATTTACGGTGGAGGTCTCAAAGAATGCTACCGATAAGATTCGGGGAATACTTCCTGCTAGGGCGGAAAACCCCTGTAAATTATCTCGAAGTATTTTTGATTAATGTCACAAATGCTGTGCTTCTGATTGATGCATAAATATAAAAATAAAGTCTGGAATTAATTCTAATATTTATTTTTTATTTACGCTAACTGTAAAGTCTTAAAATGTATGAATCAAAGCAGTATTAGTTCAATTCTCACATTGCCCCAATACATAATCTTAAAGTTGTTGGCGTCAATGCATTGAGAACGGAATATGGTTATTCACATTAGCTATTAATGGACTTATTGTAGGTCATTACTCGTTACCGCTAAAGAAACAAAAGGAAACACCAGCGAATTAGAAACTAGAATAAAATGAATATTAAAGCAATAATTTCTATGCGCGTTTTTGTTTTTACGACTTTTATAGAATCCGTTCCCCTTTGACAGAATAAAATGCCTACAAGCAATTCATTTTGCACCACACGTGCACTATTATAGAAACAAACCATGTCTTCAATATTTGCAAATATTTTACTGCTAATTTTGGCAATTAAAACTGGAAAAATCGATTCGCTAGCCCATGGCAAGCGTGCCCATCACGGTGAGTTTCCCTACCACGTCAGCGTCCGATACCATGGCGAGCATACATGTTCAGGAGCTTTTGTACTGGGACCAACCGGGGAGCATCTTGTAGTGACCTTGGCAACATGTATCCTCTATGCTGGAACGGATAACAGACGATTGGATGCACTTCCCTCCCACACCTTAGACGTGGTTGCAGGTCGCATTAGTCTCCGAGAGCCTTATGGTGGCCAACAAGTACGAAAAGTTAGGCGAACCAGGTATCATCGAGGCCTTTGGAGGACAACTCATGAAAATGATATAGCCGTCTTGTTTCTCGCGGCACCATTCCTCATTGATCGAGTGGTGGCTCCGGTATCTCTACCAATTCCTGGGAGACCTCGCTCCAGTGCTTACATCGTGAGTGGATGGGGCGAGAAAAAGTGGAATGGACAGGCCATGTCAAATGAGCTACGTGCAATCAGAGTGGGACAGTTGGAACCTAAGGCTTGCTATGATTATTACGCTTATAATTATGGATATGGGAAATGGGCAGTCTATTCAAGTTCGATGTGCCTCTGGCGTTTCCGGGGCGAACCAAATCATGAGCCTTGTCAAGGGGATGAGGGAGCCCCTGCTGTGGGTATTTCTGATGGAGATATTTATCTCGCAGGAATCTTTCAATGGACACATGGAAGTATGAAAATCAATTTAATTTTCTTTATATTAATGTGAATTTGTGATTGATCTAATCAAATATGAATTCATTAGAATGTGGGGAAGGGTATCCAGCCATTTTTGCGGATATGATGGTCTTCAGTGTTTTCGTTGACATCGTGTCTGGGGAGCCAAACAGTACGGCGGATGGATATGGACGATAACTAGAGAATAGCAGAATTTAAGAAAAATTAAACTAGTTTATGCAATTAGCAATTAGTTTCGATAATTTTTATTGCTATCCTAACATTAATTAAAACTTATTGTTTTCCTTGTCGTAACTATGACCCTCTTAAGCATAATTATTACAATGTAACAAAAGCATTATGTCTACATGGTCAGCATCCCACCCATAGTGAATTTAAAAAAAATAGATTCGATAAATACCTCATAAATAATACCAGATTCGATTACAAGCATAGCTCTGCGTGATTAAAACATTCACGACTGAATGGGACTGGGACTAGAAGTGACTAAATATGTGACATCGTATCATTTTTATGCTTCTCTAATTTTTGCTACACAACAATTTACAAATTCAGGATTATTCCATTCTCATTGCTAAAAACTTCCATAATACATACTATAAATGGAAGATGAAGATAGATTATCTAAAAAATGCTTATCACACTGAATATTTTCTGGTATCAGCAAAGGTAAAATTCATCATACTCGTCATTACATGCAAATATATGCTGTCAAGTTGGTAAATAAATTCATCGTGAGAGATGATGGAAAAATAGACTTTTACAGATTGCAATAGAAGCCATTGGGGCAAGACGGGACGGACATGTCTTAATATAGCCTGCATGCAAAAGTTCTGGACATTGAACCACAATGATTTCGCATACTGTGCTGTTTCATTAAACCTAAAAGTAGAAACATGCAAATTTTGCTGCTAAAAATCTCTGATTGATTAGCATAGCAAATAAATACCTATATATCATATCCATAGTTTGACAAGAAATTTGATAACAAAATGAAATATGCATAAGTATCAGCCACCTGTGCGTGTTCCCCTTCATCCTTTTTGCAAATCAATTCATCTATTAATTGCATATTTATTGTTTTTTTAAATGGCAAGTTAAAAGGGCTAGTTTCATAAAGCAACATAAACTTTTTAATAACTTTTAAAACTAAAATTGATAAAAAAATATGTATGACTTAAAATAATTCGCCGAGGCATGAATAATGGAAGCACTAATTGTGGAGGAAGGTATGTATCTCACATTAAAAATATGTCTCCAACAAAAAGCCATGTTGTCCAATCATAAAAAGTTATTCTCTAAAATGTAATTGTATTTAAGGTTCGTGTACCATTAATCGCATTATAATTGCTCTGGAGAAATCAGCTAGTTTCGCTGTAATTTATACACAATGGACAACCTTGGCAAGGTACATGGACACTCCTTCTGTGCTTCTGTGTGAACTACAAGACCACTTGCGTTTCCGCAACTTTACAATTCAGGATATTCTACAAAGACTCATTTTAAGTTGGAAGGGAAGATGTGGAAGGGACGCCAAGATAAGTCTGCTACTGAAAGCGTTGGAAGATAGCGATTTACGTGATTTGGCAGGTTGGACTTGAGTTAATTGTTATATTTATGTAACTTAATTTCAAACAAAATATTGTGCTGAATATACGTTCCAGAAACCCTGGAGAGCGAATTACTAAGGAACACTGGCCTTCCATCATCCGACAGGATTTTCCACTCGAATAGAAAAAGAAGTGAGCCATCCTCATCCTCAACAGAAAGTGTTACTTCCACACAGAAGCAACCGAGAGCATCAAAAATTCAGCACACCTCCTAGTTCCCTGCGTAACTTTCTACAAAGTGAAGACTTGATTCGCATAATTTGCACATCCAGCCTCCCCCTAACACGGGAAAAAATCACGGAAACTGTACCAAATTTAGAAGAATGTCAATTCGATGATATCATGATCTCCAGTGACCGCGATCGAATTCCCTTGCTCACCTTGAACCTTCCAAACCCTGAAATTGACTTGGAATTTGTTTTAGAAATGGAAATAAAAGTCGTTTTAATCACTGAGGCAATCCAAATGAACGTCCGCCAAGAACTCCTCACATTTCTTGACGAATCATCTTCCAAGAGAATTGAAATAGTTGAGGATGTCACATCGTGGAAGGACCTTACTCAACACTTTCGTTTACAGTTGAGAACCAAGCTGATGAAGGAATTGGAACTACAAAGATTTCCAAGTCTTAATTATGCCAAGAATGAATTAATAAATGATTTGGTTCTCGAAAAGACTCCTCCGTTGTGGAAGGAGACGATACTACCGGACCTCAAGTATTACGTGTCCCGCACTTTAGTCACCAGAAACATTATCTTGAGGGACGATATTTGCACTGACGTAAAATGCCAGGATATCTTTGTAGTCCAGGGGGTAGAATGGCATCAACTATCAGCCTTAACAAAGGGTCGAGGAGCTGATACTTCGCAGAGCCAGTTGGAAAAAGTCACCATCACATCAAACTTCATTTCATTAGAACATCCCTCCCACTTTGAGAGGATTTGTCAGAGAGCAAAGCATCCCGTTCATTTGATGACACTCAATGAAGACAACAATTTTGTGTGGATTCAGACCAAGGGTGACATCGATTTCGTCCAGAAGCATGTGAACAGGACATATCAAAGACCTCTTGACGAAGCAGGATTCATGAAAGAGATTTTTACAGATTCAAGAGTACCTATCATCCTCTCGGACACACCGGGAATGGGAAAATCTGTGCTGCTAGCGAAAATTGGTAGAGAATTGGAACGTGTGTATCCGAAAAGGAAAATTATTTTTCTGGTTATCAGTGAGTTCATGCGTCTCATCAAAGAAAACTTTAGAGGAAACCCAAATGAAAAGAAAGAAGTATTTGAAATTCTTTCCGCCATGTCATGCGAGAATGAACTTGGGCGAGCTGTCCTTGAGACCAAATTCAACTCAAAAGACGAAATAACAATTGAACTGCTTTTCGACGGATTCGATGAGATTCAAAGGAATGATCAAAAAGAGGCTTTACAGATCTTAAAGATAATCATGATAATTCCGTCAATCAGGCTCTGGGTGACGACCCGACCTCACCTCCTCCTGACATTGGAAAAGGAGCTGAACGTCCTCGGATATAACATTGCCCCATTCACGGAAACCAATCAAATCAAATTCTTCCAACAATACTGGTCGCAAACAAAAGATGGTCTGGACATGCAGCGACTGGAAAAGTTCTCTAGAGAATGTCTAAAGAACCTCCGAGACAAAATTAAGGAGTCTTCCAAACAGGAGGACATTGCTGGGATACCGCTGCAGTGCCTCTTGATCGGCGAAGTTTATGCGGACGACGCCATCAGTTACGCAGAGTATGAATTTAATGAGCCTTGCATCAGAATTTCATCCCTCACGGACTTGTACGCACTCCTCGTTGACAAAAAGTTCCAAACTTATTTTTCCCGTTATAATAAAAGCTCAACATTAAACAGCGGGACTTTGACTGAGATCATGATTGCACTCAGCATGAAACTACTTTTGCCCTCGAGACTTTGACTGAGATCATGATTGCACTCAGCATGAAACTACTTTTGCCCCAAGTCGCCCAGGATTTTGATCTAAAGGAAAGAGACCGCATCACATTGGCGGACCTTCTGAACGTAGGAATACTTCTCGAAAGGAGTACTTTCGACAATCCAAGGTTTATCCACAGGACATTTGCAGAGTACTTCGTGGCAATCTATCTGAAAGAAAATGCCAATCACCCAGACAGATTCAAATACAATCAAATATTGTTTGAGGCAATGGACGTTCACTTGGATAATTTCCCCATACGTGGCGAAGAATTTTTTCATCCAGTAGTCGTCTATCTTCTAGATATCCTTTTGGAAGAGGCTAATCTCAAACCTGAGATTCCGTGGTCATTCGAGTTTGATTCAAAAATTGACGCTATTGGCCGCATGTGCCTAAAACGTGACGCTTACAATGTCTTCAAATTCCTAGGAGCGGTAGATTGGATTGGAGCACAGTTCCGGGTCATTTTTAGCTGGAAAGATGACCTCGAGACTTGCATCTCAGTCTGTCGACTGGAATTTGTTCAAACAGCGTATGAATTATTTGAGGCATTGACCGGAAACTCGTTAAAATCCTTGATGCTCGATGAAAGATTCGGGGTGAATGGAGAACCACTCCTTAAGGCAATCAAACGGGGAGACAGAACAATTGTTGAGTATCTTTTGGACCAGAAAGGATTCGATGAGTTTCTTAAAGAAAGTCATAGCAACAATGTTTTCACTAATATTTTGCAAAAGTGTGTCTCTGATTCAGAAGGAGATAAAGATAGAATTATTCAAGACAAGATCCAAATAATTAGAAAAATTGTCCATGAGGACTGGGGCGTCTTGAGAAGGACTGAAAAAAATATCCTTTTTACTGACCAGGCACACGTCAAACTGCTAGTAGAACTTGTGAGGCTCATGCAGGAAAAAAGCGAATTCGGGAAATGTGAGTCTGACTGGAACCTGCTCTGGGCCATGTCTTGGAATTGGGAGGTGAATACAGTTATGGAATTCCTGCATTCCTTACGGGAAATCTTACCTGCGGCTTCATTTGAGCAGTTGTTCAGCGGTCGACGCTCGCAACAGGGAAATATTTTTCTCCATTCGACAAATTTCCTAAAGAAAAACAACTACTCAGATATGTGGTCCATTGCTAAGGAACATCATGCCGACTTTAACGCGAAGGATGAGCTAGGCGATTCAGTTCTCTTTGTTGCCATACGTCTTGTCTGTGAGGTGGACCTACTGAGAAGATTAATAAATTTTGGAGCTGATCCGTTTTATTCCAATAAAGGAAAAACGGCAATCCACAAGGCAGCCACGCATTCCAATCAGAATGTAATCAAGTACTTCTTGGAACTGGGTTTAGACATCAATGCAAAATGTGACCAGGGAAAAACGCCTTTGGATTATTTCATGAGGTCTACTGGCGTATATGACACTGGAAAATTTCTAATTGATAAAGGCGCTCATTTGGGAAGTAACCAAAGCCCAAATGAACTTCTTCTCAGGGCTTGCAATGGAAGGAACTTTACAACAAC
>JAHZNI010002357.1:0-15129 GCA_027744415.1 Seira ritae | reverse complement strand
AGCACGAGCACGATTTCTCCTCCACATTTTCCTCGCTATTGAGATGATGATAATGGTGGTTGTGATCATGATGATCTAGTACATGATCGTCGGTCGTCATTGGTGGAAGAAGACAACTGCTATCGGTGGAACGTGATGATGGCAAGTCATCCGTCAAATTGTCCAAGGAATTGTGGCACATCAGTATATTTGACTCGGAGCTGGACTTGCTCACGTTTGGGAAAAGTGTGGTTTGTAAAGATTGTTGTGTCGCTTGACTAGTGCCACTATTAGAATTTGCCTCCTTCTCATTGTTCAACCTTTCGTTGGAGAATGTCGTGCATTTAGGAGAAAATATTTTGTTTAAATTGAATCTGCAGCTAAATCCTGGCAGTCCAAAAACTCGTTTCTTTGGACGGGAATCTCGGGAATTTTGTTTTCCCTGTATTTTAGTCTCAACAGGGTCCATTGATGGTGATGGCGGTGTTGATGACGGGGATTGAGCCGTTTCCTCCGAGCTTCGTGAAGCCATCCAGATATTTTCTTTTTCGCTGTGATTTCCTTTTCCCCTCTTGCCATCTGTAGCGTGAGTAGTAGTAGAAGAAGAAGGATGAGTGGAGTCCACTTGACAGCATGCCTCTCTTGTCATTTCTCCTCCTTCGAACATTTCCTGCCTTTCACTCCACATAACTTTCATCATGATTGTGCTTTCTCCTTCCTTTAGAGTCGAGGCCCTTATTGTGACGCTATCTTCACTAGTTTTACAAGTGTCGTTGGTTTCGCTAATCTCGAGATTTTCTGGACCAGTTAAATTCGAACCATTTCTTGGTTTATTATCTTCAACGCGTTGATCATTTTGATGATGATCATCTTGTCCTCCGTCTTTCATGCTGTCGACTTTGCATTCTTCGCCCAACACCATCTTCCCCCGCTGTTCCTGAATGACTTGATTTCTCTCCTCGCATTTTGGTCCTGCTGTTTCAACGCCTGGTAATAGGGTCGATTCTTTAGTTGTCACTGCGTCATCTCGACGGGAACACTTTGGTGAAATGTCTTCACTTCCAGAAAAAGACTCTGATGAGCTTAAACTGGATGACGCGTCACCACCACTGCTCAGCCCTGATTCTTCTTGGCTATTATTTTTCTTCGTGTCACTGCTCTCAGAGCCGAGGCGTGGGTGATGATGATCTTTTGAATGAATTACTTGCTCTTCGTACTCTCGACGCTCCTTGCTTTCAGTCCGATGATGCGGCTGCTCATCATCAAGATCACTTTTATTCAATACGACGACTCTCCCTAAGTCACCCTCTCCATCATCATTTACCAACGGTATGAACGTACTATTCTCTCCCCTACTTTCACTATCACTTTCTTTTTTATCACTTCGAGTACTATCTCCCACTTTAGCATTCGTCGTCGTCGTGCTAATGCTTGTTCCACCGCCAGCAGAACTGTTATCATTACCAGTTACTGCATCAACAGTAATGTCATCTTCATCGTTGCTGCTCTTGCTCATGAAATTAATTTTTCCAGGCTTGTGGAACAAGTCCTCTTCAGGTTGCCCCATTCTATCCTACAAAAAAGTAATAAAATAATTTGAAGCTTTATCTTTACTTTGCATGTGAAAATGATGCAGGTAGAATCATCTTTAACCATACTCCCACGCAAAAATATTCCTCTAGAATTTCATTTAAGTCTCAATGAAAAACCAAAGTCAGCTTTCAAAATTTTCATGATACAATTACGTTCCTGCGGCAGAGAAGAGGAAGTAATTATATACTTTCTCTGCAGAAGTGCAGGCGAACTTTATCTTAAATGCTTTCTGGCTTTGTTGAACACCATCTGGCTGGCTTGGCGTGTCTAATCTTACCCTGTTCAACCTTTAAGATCTAAGCTAAAGCGTTCGTTAATTTTCAGATTAAGTTATTGCAGCTTATTTATTTTTTATGTTTATATTATGACGGTAACATTATCGATTTTCCTCACAAGAGTGAGTCACATGATAAAACTGCAAAGAATACGTAGACGGTAGATAGGATACTGATTTACTTTGGAAATATATTTACACCACATTATTGCCTTGTTGAAAGCGCTTTAACGCACGTAATTGTCAAAGAAAACCTATTAACGTTTTACCTCTTAAAATACGATATTATTGTGTCTGGAACTGATAGCGCCTAGTTTCTATAAGAAGAAAATTGAAGACGCTTGTTTTCTTCATTTATCGCCAACACGTGAAACCAGAAACCCTTTCTTCAAAACATTTTCATTCCTTTTTGGCTGTTCTAAAGGTTGAGTATTTGGTTGGTTGGGTATTTTCATGTCAAGTAATGAATAAAGACTCAAATGTAAAAAATATGTCATTTTTATGGCACATATTTTTGCTTTCAGAGTCGGAAACCCAGAAGCTGGTTCCATTTTCGTACCACTGTTTCGTGTGACAATATTGACGGCTTTGTAATAGCAAGTGTGATGTAGTTGTCATTGCTAATGGGAAATTCTTGGAAAAGTCATCGTATTAAGATTTGATTTCTTCTTATGACGTATTTTTTTTCTTATGACTGTGACATTGGTGGCTGCCTCATCATGTAAGTATTTGTCTTAGCAGCAAAACTATAACTTTTTCCATTACAATAAGGACAACGGCAACAAGAAATTCCTTTTGTGTTGAAGCTTCCCCCTCTTCACTCCTCCACATTTCATGTTTTATCGACGCACATGTACGCATCTTTTTTCCTTATCTCTCTGTCAAACCTTCAACCGAGCCCATCACATCCACATCTTCATCATTCCTGCTAATATTCCCTAATCCGATCCAAGGCTTGTTTCAGAATGACGGTTATTCCTTGCTTAGCCAAAAACAATTTCAAAGCAAGTTGTATTTACTTCAGCCAACAACGAAGAGGATCTACAGTAGACCTGTCACTAGAAAGGCTCAGCCAGGGCAATGTTAGCACCAGGAAGATGTGAAGCATTTATAAATTTATAATCATTTTCATTTGGGTGGGATGCTTGTAACTCAAAACAACCGTAAATCATCTTCATGAATTCCAATATCCTGCTGTGTCAATTATGAGAATAATCTTTTCTTGGTAATACTTATTCTAAATAGCTTACGCAGGTATACAATATTCTAAACGTTCATATTATGCGCACATGCACTTGCTCGGTGGATGACATGACTAGCTTGAAAAATTAAATTTATAGTCTGAATTTTAGTTTTTATTGGCAATAAAATAAGTATTTGAAGATGTTTCGATTTCCTCTTCATCTGTCACGGTCACGCTCAGTTAAAATTCCAAAGTATTACAAAATATCATTAACATTTCAAGGCATCCTTCAGTTTTAATCAAGCAAAAAATACGTTTCAATGATACATTTCTTCCTTCAATAAGAAGATAAGTTGAGCCACAAACTAAGGCATGTTATGGTTTTCTTACATACTTTTTGCATCATTAAACCTTGAGGTTTGGTTTGGGCTCACACACAATAAAGTACTCCTACGTAAAAGAATTCAGAAGCATTTTTTGCAGATCATTGCCTAGCCTAGCATGTGTTCTGTCCTACCAAATAGTCATGATTATTATGGTAATGGCGATCGTTGTTACTTTATTCACTCACTGCGGAATTATTAATGCTTTATCGTTATTCTATTTGCGTAGGACTCAAGTGTGCCTACCTTCTAGCCTATTTCGCATTATTCCATTTAAGATTCAAACCTCAAAAAGGCTTGGTTGCTTTTGAATTGGGAGGCATGGTTGGATTAAGGAGCTAAAGTGGATGGAGGAAAACTATATTTTATTTCATGAGAGTCTAGTCTTCATATTATCAAGATGAACGTATTGTTTTGCAAAAGAAATTCCACAGAACCTCGACCACGACGAGAACTGTAACAACAATATCAATACTTGGAAGAATGTTTTATTGACACTTATTCATAAACAAAACTGGGCCAACTTAATTGGAAATGACGAAAAACGTTTCCTCGCTAATTTTATAGCTGCGACAAATCACACGCGTGCCATGCTTCTTACTACGACGACTATGACTTTCGCTTATTTTTGTCGTATCTTAGTTTTCGTATGGTCAAGAGATGATCTAAAGGAAAAAGCTATATTTTTATTTGGCCCTGTCCATAGTCCATATTGGCGACAAGGAAAAATTCGGAATTCGCAATAAAAAAGATTATTATCGGCGATGGCGATCATCACACCGAAATACGTACACACAAGAGGATTTTCATTCGTAACAAAAAATGAATCATGTATGTGTGGTTTAGTTTGATTTCAGTCTCTCTACGACATACGCGCGTGGAACACGCCAGTTTCATTGTCTCTAAAAGACCAATGCATGCTCTTAACGCGACCATTTTTGAGAGGGGAAGGACGAGGACGACAAATGATGGCTTACCCACGACAAGCCAGCCTGCGAGAGCAAATTTTTATTTCTGAGAATTTTTTTATGTCAATGTCGGTAGTCTTCATATTCTCCGGGGCGGATTACGATTTTCAACTTCTTTTTATAGTCTAAATATTAATGCACACATGCATGAAAAAAATTGTTTGTTGAAGTAGGTACTCTAGTAATATAAGTGGAAGTAGTACTTTACCTATGCGACAAAATACGACGGCAGTGGTAGTCACAGAGGCACCGAAAAGTTCACTACCAATAAGTCAGCTATATGGTATTGCAATCAAACGAGCGAAATTATCATCCTGACAAATATGATGATAAGCCATCTACGTCAATCCGCTTATAGTTTCCTCAATATCTCTCTGGCGGCTGTGGCGGCGGCGGCGACGAGGTCGAAGAGGAAACTATATCAGAGAGGTTTCTATAAGGCTGCGTCTTTCTCTCCTCGTCCACAAAGGAATATAATAATAGTAATGCTATTTGATATCCCATGTAGCTCGTTTCGTTCCTTTTATGTCTGCTACTGATTTATAATGAAAATTTGGAAATGCCCATTTTGCAATAAATCGCATGTGTGTATGTAGTCCGTAGTCGCCCGGTTTTGAAAAGGAACTCCTCGACTTTTCTAAGCTGAGGATTGATATGTATAGTCAAAGCTGTCAAATCTCTACTTTTTTGAAAGATGTCAAAGGACCTCTATTCAATTTCCCCCAGATATGGTAAAGCTGTGTCAAGCACAGAGCAAACAGTTTCTTCACGGGGATGTTGGTTATTAATATTCATAGTCTCCTATCAACGACGAAGGGACACAATAATAATGATGCTCGCCTTATATGTATTATATTATGACGTCGTCGATATCCTAGGGGCTCACTGAGATATCATTTTGTATATTGGAATTGAATAATCCATAATATATCAAACTCACACAGGAGAAAGAGACAGCACACACTTTAGCCGGATAACTTTAAATCCTTTCGACACACTAATTTAGAAAATCACATAACATGAGATTATACTTTAGACTACTGTATCACCAAAGCATAGGCAGGCAGTGTTACGGAGAGGAGAGTCCAATGACAATTTGAAAGTCAGAAAGTCACAATTACACTTACAAAAGCTTGAATTTTTTTCTTTCTCTCGGATTCCTCGAGAAGAATACTGAATTGGAAAAAGGTTCTCTAGCGTGTCACATTGAAGTAAGTATTCGGTTCAGTGGCAGGACATTGGGAAAAAAGTTTTCAGGTTGTAAGTTTTTGTGGGATATTTTTCCCGGTCAATTCAGGCAATAGTGATAAGAAGTACGCAAGACTGTCGTTTAGTTGAATAACAAAGTGATAATGACACCGTTTTCGTATTCACCTTCCCATAAAAATTTCTCCTTGTTGGAGGATCAAAAAGTTCGTTGTGTCCATTCAGGAGAAGAAGAGAAGAAAGTGTCGGAGAAAGTTGGGCACTGGAGAGTGGCTGGAGAAAAGTTTGAGGAGAAAAAGTCTTCCTTTTTAAATCTCTTTGCTTAGTTTGACAGCTTTTAGCTCATACTCGCTCACTCTTGCTTCTTCAGCGCAAGAAAGGCAATGTGCTACTGGTAAACTTGCTCACCCTCGTGCGCTATTATAACTGGCGAGTCTAGGTTTTGGTTTGGACGAGCATAAAGCAGTGTGCAAGCATACAGCAAAGCGAAATTTGTGAGTGAGCTCTGATCTGACTGAGCTCATGTGAAAAAAAGCATTGCATGATGAACGAGAGAGAACTGACGATGAGGAATACCATGCGTTTCAGCATGTTCTTCAAAGCTCAAATATTGCGAATGGATAGGGAAGATGAGAAAAAACCTTCTTCGCGTTTTATTCGCATAAGTATGAGATGAGTGTGGCCATGGCGTGTGGATTCAACCGATTTTAAGCTTTAAGTCAATGCTGAAACCTAATCTCATTTCAGCCCAAATATTGGCAATGAACTTTGTGCGTCATAATTCAGCCACCTATTTGCGTCCTTACAATCAAAATTATAATTGTTTTTGTTAGATGGCGATTTATGTTAAATTGCTTCCCCAGTCATAAATTTCTCGTTTCGGGAGTCTCACAGTCAGTGTTGTGCAAACAAGAACAAGAAAAACCTACTGAGCAACTTCGATAGAATCCGAATTGACTCAAATTGGAAAATACATTAAGGAGTAACTCTGTCCGACACCAATGGGTTCAAAAGATAATTTAGGTCATTTGTAGTAAAAAATGAACGAACCTCTGATAGTCATTATGCAAATTATTTGTTTTTAAAACAACGGGAATAACCATGCAATTTAAAACTGTCAACTTTACGGACACAAAGGAGTCGGATTGGGCTGAAATTCAATACAAACCAAACCACATTGGCCAGAGATGCTGCGTGCCAAATTTCAGCTCCATATATTATTCCAGTCAAGAATAAAAGCAGTTGCTGACAGGAGGACGGACTGACACACTGTCCGAAAAGGGAATCTTATAAGAATCGATTCTGATTATAAAAACATAAATTCTTAGGTTATTGCAGAGGCACCTCCAAAAATTAAATTATTTACGACCTCAAACAGAAACTAAAAGTTTAGATCTGCAGAAGAAGTTGGACGGATAGATGGATGTAGAATGCTCAGTCAGGCTAAGTGCAGCTACGTTTTTGATTTTTCTGGAGCCTTGACCTGGCATACCAAAATTATGTGAGGATTTGTTTCATATGACTTCGTTCCAGAGGAAACAGGAGGAAAATGCGTCAGTAAACCTTCGATGCAATGCGATAGCTGGTACTCTGGTAGCCTCTATTTTATACAGATCCGGTTCATTGCCACATACTATAGTAAATTGTTTGGAAACAAGAAAGAATAACATTAACATAAAATATTACCATTGTACTTCCAAAGACAATTGGATTTGACTTGTAGATGACTGATGTTTTTTCATTTTAATAAGATTTTGCCTTTTGCCAAAACAAGTTTGAAAGTAAAACACAGAGGAAGTTTACAGAAGAAATGCATGACATGAGCAGACCTGAAGACGTCGAAGATGCATTGGCGTCCCGAGTTTGTTTTGGGGCAACACTCGACTGAATGTGAATGCACCTAAGAAACTTCTCGCCAAGCTATTTTTAGTCTTCGTAGGCAATCGCAATCTTCAGTTAAGCTGGTTTTAGGTTCAGGTAGTAGGGTCGCTTATAGTGAGAATAATAGTAATATTTTGGAAGAGTATAATACCAGGAAGCTTAACTCATCATCTCACAAACATCCGGGTATGGTTTGACGTAAGGTGAGATGTGATGTGATATATGATGCAAAAAAGATCTTTTCTTTTTTCTACCTACGAAGACAATATAATACACTGCGGCAATGATGATGATTAATCCCATACCGTTATGAATTCATGAATCCGCTCGTATTACGCAGTTGGGTTGGGTTGACATAGCTTACCAATATTACGACATAAAAAATATGTTAAAAACATTACTTTTTTATCTGCTAAATATGTGGCAACTTTATTTTGCGAATATTGGAAAAAAAATCTTTGGAAATATGTGAAACAGATTAGCACAATAAAATGATTGATAATACTATGCGAGCATAGCCTTTTGAAAAGAAAGAGACAAAATCGAGAGCAATATCGTCATCTATTGATATCCAAAACAGCAATTTCACGGAAACTGCCTTGCCTATGGCTTCTTCCTGGAAAGTTGGGGAACGTATACATCCAATTTTTTCCCTTCCGCCATCACAGCTTCAATCTCTTCAACCCTGTCATTTACACGAAAACAATGTCATTTTATATTCTGTATTACCATCATCATCAGTTTGAGACTCGAATTTATCATTCCATATTGCCATCAGCTACTCATAGAACAGTAGCTACTCGCTCGCACAGACACACTTCTCCGAATTTGAATGGACACACTTACGTTCTTGGAACATTGTTGAGCAATTCTGCTCCGGTCTCTGTGATTAGAACATCATCCTCGATACGGACACCTCCAAAGCCACGGAAGCGCTGGATTTTTTCCTTCACCAGAAATTTGGAGAGCTTTTCGTCGGCAAGTGCCTTGTCCAGAAGCTATTTTTTGAAAAATCACTCATGTAGTTCATCCAAAGGATACGAAGGCTTGCACACCATGCTAGTTATAAAAATATACATACATGATCTATGAAATAGCAGCCTGGTTCAATTGTCAAAACCATTCCTGCTTTCAAAGTTCTCGCCGTTCGCAGCGATTTCAGTCCGGGGATCGCTCGACGTTCCGGATGCCCTTCTAAGTAACCTCCGACATCATGTACATCGCAACCCATAAAATGCCCTAGGCCGTGCGGTTGGAAGGTTGCAGCCAAATTGGCCTACAAAGTAAATACTTGCTCATAAGTTATCCGACCATAAAAACATTTTCGATATTGATAACATCAACAACGGATCATGCATAGGTAATAAATCTACTGAATTTGAAAACATGTGAGCTCATACATACGTACCTCCACCATATCCTCAATATCACCTTGAAGGATTCCATGAAGTAGTAAGTGGGACAGCATGGTGCGATTAGCAAGAAGATGCATGTCGACCCAGGAAACGCCTAATTTAAACAAGAATCAACCATTCAATACAATATAAACAGGCGAGGAAATGAATTTTTATGTAATGTAAACGTACCAGGTTTAGCGGCATCGAAGACTGCTTTGTTAGCCGCCAATACAGCATTGTAAATTATTTTCTGATCTTCTGTAAACTTTCCATTCACTGGGTAGCTGCAAGTGATATCGGATGTGTAGCAGTACTGAAACATTCCCATCATTCATATATTCAGATCAAATTACTTATGTCAACTTTCAGGAGAGAAATGCTAATTAAAATGAGTTCTAGCTAAAAGCAACTTACATACTCGCCACCCATGTCGAAAGTGCTAATTGTAAAAAACAAACAGAGACCCCATGGTGTTTAATTGAAACCAGTCAAGCAGGTAAATAATCATGTAACTTGATTACACAAGACAAGAATATGAGACCGCTTACCAAATATCACCATCTCGGATAGTCTTGTCGTTTGGCGCACCAGCGTGACCTTAAAAATCATTACAATTTTGTGAAAAGCGTTTACCTTGAAAACGGGTTTTAAAGAATAGCGATCATCAAGAATGATTCATGCAGTTCATTTACATACCATAATGTAAAACAGCTCCATTCTGTCCAGAGGCACAGATACAAGTGTATGAACAGTGGCGACATCCACCATGGTAGTAGCAATACTGGAGGAAGATGGATTCGCATTGATACTCTTTCATTCCTGGACGGACTCTTTTCATCACTTCAATGTGTGCCTTGGAAGATATGTCGCAAACATAGCGGAGAACCTCCAGTTCCAACGGGGTCTTGAAAACGCGACTGATAAAGTAAATTGCATAATATGTACTATTGAAAAACAATTTAGCAAACTAGAGAAAGGTGTGTAGATTTATATTTTACCATTCCGCGATTTCTGGATGCAGCAAAGAATTGTTGACTTTAAACCTACGTGAAATATAAAGTTCATTTTAATATAACAATTACAAGAAAGATGACAGTCTAGCGTAATTCAACCTAGACTAAACACAGATTCACTCACTCGGATTTGCCCTCAAAGGTTGCTTCTAGGCAATGCTTTCCACTGTCGGAGTTGACACCATGCTAATAAATTAATAATGCCGTATTAAGCAACAAAACAAGGGCAAGTAAATATAAATAAACGCAAGTGGCAACACAGCATGGATAATGAATACTTACCAAAGTTAGAAGTTGAGATGGCTTCATTCCCTTCAGCTTCTCTGCCATCTTTAAATTTCAATGAAATACAGCAATTTTTAATTTAGGTAATACGAATAAAATTCAATGAAAGTTTCATCTCATCTTACCTCATCAACGAAGTAAACTTCATTGACCTGATATCTGTCCTTATAGCTTTGAAGTGGTGGAACGGTTCCCATCCAAACAGCGTATTCGTCCGGCAAACGTGGAACGAAGAGAATGGAAGCCCCATCATTCACCCTTACAGCTCCAAAACAATCAGGCTCGGTGACTCCGAAAGTCCAATGGAAATACGATTCCTGTCATAAAGGGAAAGTTCTTGTTAGAAATACGACTCGTGCATTCTATGTACAGTGCATATTATATTACTAATATTACCTGTCGAAAAACGGGCCCAACATCAGAGCAATATCGAGTGTCATCATTGCCTCCTTGAAGAAGCACAATTGAAGCCTTGTCAACATTGCTATTGGCTTGAAGGCGCTCAACCAACCGTTTTCTATTTTGGGCGAATAGTTCCGCTGGCACAGCGAGGGTGTGCTCCCCCATGGAATAATATGGCGACCTAAGAATGCAAAAGAAAACGTAATCAAAAAATCAATCATGTTTTACTTTCCGGAACATATATTGATAATCATTGAAATATTCCTACCTGATTCCTGCTGAACCCATGCTGAATTCTTTTGAGTCTCTAGCAATAAATCTAACGGGTTGAATGCGAGAATACTTCTGAACTGTTCGATGGACCAGTTGATCAGCTTTTGACACTAGTGCATAGGAAAACGGTCGAACCAAAGGTTGTCGACGACCAAATAGAACTCTGGAAAATCTGTTGAAATATCAAGAGCAAACACACTTCTCAATTAAAATGTCAAGTCAAAGACAATTGCCCATTTATCTGGAATCAAGGACTGGGCGTGGGCGTATGTAGTCAGTGTCAGTATACTTCATAACATAACATAGTAGTTCAGTTTAAGCACACGATTAATCAATCCTTCGTTTCCCCTATTCACGTACATACTACTTTGATTCCGACGATGAAGACTTGATGGACAATAACAGTTTTAATAAAAATGTATCCACGTAATTTTATCTACCATTGTCATTATCACTATTGTCAGATAACGATATGGGCTGTATGAGAAAGTACGGTTAAGCAAAATTTTCATTTCTCATTGACAATCTTACCGTGCTTTAAATGACACTTATCAAGTCAGATAACTTGATTTGATTTGATACTACTGCACTTCTACTCTACACCCTCTCCAGATGAATCACTTTCATATGAAGTATGTAATAGTAATAGTTTAATGAAAATCATGAACTCGCTAAGATCGTCCGAAATTAGAAAGTGTCTTATGTTAGCGCCCACATCAAATAAAAGTATGTAGATCATAACAAGCAAGCAAAAGCAAATCAAGTAGAGCTAATAATTGTAGTTATCATTATCACAGAGTACAGACTAACTGTCAGCGTCATCAAGTCATGAAAAATGGGAAGGCACTAAAAGAAAAGAGAAAGTGTGATAAAGGACAAAGGGTATTTAAAGCCCAGCTACAGCAATCAACAGTTTTACATTCTAGGAACCAATACTCAACAACATTCAATTGTTCCATTGTTTTTTGAAAGTGCATGCATTGGCAATAGTCAAAGCTGGTCGAAGCAAGGGTCAAACTTCGATTGCAGCGAAGTCAAACGCTTCCATTCCATGCAATGTCATGTCAGTGCAACGCATTGAACACATGACAGAATAGAATCGGAACCATGCACTGTGCATGTAAAAGCACTATATAATCCTTTTCTGCTTAACTTACATTTAATGCATTACAACGTCATGGGCGTCATCCATAAATTACGTAACGCTCCGGGGGATGTATGTATGTCTGACGGGAATGTGACCCGCCATACATTGGTAAATGACAAAGTGCGTGACATGGGGATCCATGCATGTCTGAAAATCGGGGTTTTTGCGTTACGTAATTTATGGACGACACCTTATATGTATATATTAATGCCTCTATGCTGTTTGTTGGAATTCGATTTCAACTTACCCAGATATGCAATGGATTTCATAGAGAATTCGATCCATTGTTGTAATTACCTGCCCCCTAGTTAGCTATTCAAATAAGTTAAACTTATTATCACAACCTGAATTCCAACCGGAGCTTGATATCTTATACCGTTCCAGAGATATAAGCATTTTGATATTTCAAGAATCATGCAAAATTTAGAATTTGATTTCTTTAATATTAACATGAAGCAACTGATAAATATATATGTATAACTCAGCTATTTTATGAAGCATAAGAAATCGAATGCTGAAAACCCGAGCTTGATGGCTTATACCGTTCCAGAGATATCCATCGCCCCTCCTGCCCCCCCTATGGATACGCCCCTGCGCAGTAGGAAGAGTATATGAGACGATTTTAGGTGACGGTAAAACACATTCTGCAATGCCATACACCTTCATTGTAATAAATGCAACAACTTTCCATACTACATCACATCATTTTTGAGATTTTAGTGAACAAACTTTTGGTAATTTTTGCAATAAGAAAAATTGCATGGGTTAAAATCAGAAAAAAACAATAATAATAATGTGAAGAAAATGCTAAAAACTGAGGGAAAGGTTGAAGCAGATTTTGTAGATTTGAATTGAAATTTCAGACAACTGCAGGTGGATGGGTCCCTTTCACCATAACTTTCGGCCCGTTTTCATTTGGTAGAATATCAAAGCTGAACGCTTCAGTGGGTATTCCAAAGGTCACACACGCATTCGGAATGTCCACAATGCTGGAAATGTGGGCTTCGGTTGGGCAAGCGCTATTTTATTGATTAATTACGCTTTTCAATTTTTTTTTCAGAATTACAGATAGATGCATAACGAAAGAAATTTGATCACCTTAAAAATAGGTAGGCTTGCTCTCTGGTGTATCCAAACTTCGTAAGGTATTCAATGGCTGACAGGCAAGCCTGGCGGAAAGAGAGAGTTGCATCGAGGAAATGTTGCTTCCCATTCTCATCAACGGAAAGACCCTCAAATGTCAGATATTTAGAGAAACGTGGCTCCACTGGACCTGGCATAAACATTGGGGTCGGAAAGAGAGCGTTGCATCGAGGAAATGTTGCTTCCCATTCTCATCAACGGAAAGACCCTCAAATGTCAGATATTTAGAGAAACGTGGCTCCACTGGACCTGGCATAAACATTGGCGCACGTTTCAGTCCGTAAAGGGCCATTCCATTCTTGATGACCTTTGTTTTCACAGTGATGATTCCGGAAGTCTCGATTCCTCCACAGAGCTGGCGAATAAAGTAATCAATTCGTGCAAATTAAAGTATGTGAATTGTAATGCAATTTGAATTTTTCAATGTTCCATAATAAATGCCTTACAGCGATTTCTCCATCACCCTCCGAGAAATGAATATCTCCGAGCGACAGATTAGCTCCCGGAACATAAACTGGTAGCCAGATTTTAGATCCCCTGTGCAAATTCTTGATATCCGCATTTCCACCATGCTCCCTCGGAGGAATAGTCCTTGCAGCTTCTTTACGAACCCTTTCAGCTTCCGCAGGATTCTTCTCCAGCAGCCCCAGTAAAGCTCCTTTTGGATGAGGCAATACAGCCGTGTGTGGGCCAACTGTCTTGTGGATTCTGGCATTATCGCAGTATGCCCCCATGGCATATCAGGATGAGGCTGAATATCCAAAAGTTCTACTTCCAGAATATCACCTGGGGCAGCGCCCTCCACGGCTATAGGACCGGAGAGAATATGACCTACGGAGAGGTCCCATGTGTAAGCGTCGTCAATGCAGTCGTCGTTTTTAACTTGGCCACCTGAAATTTTCAATAAAATTATGCATCCTCCTGAATCAAGTCAACACTAAAGTAGGAATTTACTTATGTATTTATGGAGAACGCACCACCCCAGTCGTAGCACTCCACCTTGAACACATCCCCTTGCTTCACTTCAACAACTGCGGGAATGTCGGGATGATATCGGTTGTGAAACTGACCTCCGGGTAGTTCCCATGGCTTTTTAGTCAGATCAACCTTAATCAATGTTGGAATCATCTTCACTGACAAATTCTAGCGCAAAGTGAATTGGTTGCTATGGCTGGTCAAGAGACGAGGAGGCGACTGAAAAAACAATCGAGAAATGACACCTGTCCGACTCGACACGTTGGTTAATGTACAGGAAAAAAATTGTAAGAATTGAACGGATACACGTATTTATGAAGCTTATTAAAATACAACATAACAAGGACAGCTTGGAACAGGTTCAAGTTTATGGGCGAATGTATGCATTTCGTGAGAACCAAAACCGACGTTGACGATGATTGTGATTGAAAATACATGCGTAGACATTCATGGATTCATGCATGGTAAAAAACTGGAATTAAGCATGCTGGATATTTAGATACCTGTGAATACATTATGACTAGTTTCGTGACTGCGGCAGGATAGTGGAGAGAAGCTGCTTTTGCGTTTTGTTTTGCTGGACAATGCACATGGTTAAGTTTGGATTATGCAGGGAAATAATGACAACTAAAAAACGAGAGTTTTATCCAAAACAATCCTTAAGGGATTTTTTATCACTCGTTCCATCCTGTAACTAAGCCCGGAGGAAGGTCGAAATTGGCATTTAGCACACAAACAAAAACACACTTGACATTGGGAAGCAGGTAAATGAAAAGAATGACTTTTGCTTGTTAAAAGCTTTCTAAAAAGTTCATTTGTGGATTGATGAATCTTTTATCGCTGCGTGCATGCAATCGACACCTTGATGGGGTTAATTAAGAGTAAGAGGTTCTGATAAATTCATACCAATATCATTCATTACGGGAGGAACGCGAAGAAGCGCACGCGAACATTTCCTTTGGTTTCACGAAACACGATATTGATAAAGTTGAAAAATGAAAGATACTTGATAAATATGTTAATATTT
>JAHZNI010002356.1:0-12250 GCA_027744415.1 Seira ritae | reverse complement strand
GTAACAATAATGTAATTTGAACGCGCTGCCTTATTGCTAGATGTAAACATTTATTGTCACTAAAAAGTGAAACTTCGAAATCTCGTCTATAAATGCTACTGTGGAAGATTACACATTGCCTTTATGAAATGTATGTATACTCTTCGTCAATTTAATACTGATTATAGCTACAAAAGAAGTGCCGACCATAACTTTGTGCTTTTAAAATGATGAAATTAACTGCATTACAATAAACGATACTAACTCACTTTAGTAACTGATTCGAAATAAATAAATTACTTGATATAAAAACTTGGTTTAAAATTGAAGGCATTCTAATTTTAATTTCATAAATCGTTGCGGTTTTCGTTGAAAATAGAACGAGTTAGCAAACACAAGCATGGGCGATAAGAGAAGGCAATGGCTTAACAATAAATGTATTGCGGTTAAAGTCGGGATTTCCGAACACACTCGGATTAAGATTTAACAATACAAAAATATTTCCAAACTTTTCTGCGACGAATACACAATTCATTACATATTTAATTAACAAATCAGCGATTTTGTTCAGCGAGCGAGGAATAAATACGTACTTGTTATGTCGGGATATTGTAATGATTTCTGAGTCAAGCGCCTACGAGTATAAGCAAAAAATATAATTTTGATTATAATTTAATTTAGCTACAGCAAACAAGGCCGTTCCTAATTCAATAAGGGAAAATAATTGTATTGTATTGTTATTGCTACCTTTAGGACTCGTTCAGCATGTGGAACAGACTCAACAACATCGTCTCTTAATATTCCTCCCAGGCCTTTCAAATCGTGCTGTTTCAAAAGACGCAACAGTGATTTTTTGTCGCGACATCTAAGTGGAGGTTTGAATTGATACTTTCCCTCTATGGTCACTTCGATTTTTGGATTATTAGGAAGGGCCTCGGACATCAGCCACTAATTAGACAAGTTGGAAAATTATATTTTCTGGATGTCTCATTAAAAATATAAATTAATTAATCTATGAGAGAATTGTAAGTACTTGTCTTGTCTTTCCCGACACATCTAATTGATTCGTTTCATCTAAAACTTCCTCCAATGTCAACGGAGAATCCTCCCCTTCTTGGAATTTTTGTCGCAAGTGCTTCACAATTTTCGTGAGCACTCCAAACTTGAAAGCTGAAGCCGCAGCATTAAGCCTACAATTAAAAATATATAAAGAGAACTTTAAGTAAAATGCGAAGTAAATAGTAAATGACAAATGATAATACATATAATGACTAACATATAAACAATGAAATTAGATTCTATAATTTTTCTTACGATGCAGCTCTGGAACTGGTGAAAGCTGGAGCAGCTGAAGCAGTGTCAGGTCTCGCCCGTTTGGGATCAGGAGCGGAGGATGAACTTTCATTATTGCGCTTTTTTGTTTCAATTCTAAAAAAATATGACAATGACAATATTTATGCACGACAATAGTTTTACTGCTCCAATTAGTGGTTCAGATTTGATATTGAAAAAAGTTAGAATTCATTAATTCAAGAAAACATTTAAGGTCTTACACAGGTACGTCAAAGGCTCGCTTTTGAAAAAGTGCCCGTTCCCTTAAAAGCGCTGGATCCATTTTCCTGTTTTTTTATTTCTTCCACTCACAAAGCTATATTATAATTTAACTCCAATTTCGATTAAATACGCCCACCACACCACGAAGAACAATACTTAAATTAAGGGGAACCACAAAAACACCAGACCAGTGCTCTTTTGTCTAAAAATCCGTGCAACGTGCAACCCAAGTAGATTTTCTAATAAGTCTCGAATTGTAGTACATTTAATTAATTATATTAAATCATTATATTTCTTTCAAATCACAATTAATTCATTTGATTAAACAACTCTTCTCGTTTGATTTGTTGCAATTGGAAAGTAATGATGTTTATGCATTGCAGGAATCAATGTTTACCTTTTCTACATCAATAAAAGATTTTTCATAACAAGTACCAAAAGTATATAGTTCTTTGGGGGCATTTTGAATCAAGCCAACCACCACCGTTCCTTTCGTGTTCGTTAGTTCAGTTCAGTCAGAGTCCAGTAACGAGCAAAGCCTGCTAAGGGTGGTCGGGTCAAGCCGAGAGATCCGTACTGCAAATCCGACTTTCCCCCCGTCTATAGCGAGTCAATTTTTAGAAACCCCAGCTTAATGGGACAATTAAACTGGCATGGTCTTCTGGAATGATAGGCAAAAGAAAAGATACTGAATTTTTGGCTGCCCGTGTAGAAACCTGGTTGCCTCAAAACGAGACAGAGTCAAGTGAATCTGTCGCCGAGTTTTGAATCTTGTTTTATGTTGAATTTGTTGCGTATACGCTATAGCCTTTATTTTCAAATTTCAAATCCGGCAAAAGGCGATCGCTCATTTTCCCCAAAAATGCTCTTATATAATTCCGTCTATAGATTTAGACAGGAATGAAATACAATCACATGTATTAATTCATCTGAGATACTGACTACATTATAGAGACTAATGTCAGGTCAGAACTAGAACCTCAGACTAATCATATCATTTTTAGCCTTTCTTTAATATAACCCATATTACTAGCCAATCTATGCCTATCAAAATCTTAAGATTCGAAGCACCCTGGAATCTGGAACGCTGAAAATATTCTGCAACATTTTAACACTTTCCATGTTCTCACAGTCACATGAACCGAAATCACTAGTAGTTTGGAATTGGCAGTCAGTAAAATCTTTAAACGTCCGTTGCAATTTGCCAGCAAATGTAACTCAAACGATTGAAAATTTGAAGGACATTTTTCTCTTTATGAAATACGAATTAAAAGCAGAATAGAAAGTCATTTCTGCAATACTATTTGGAATCAATAAATTCCCATATGTTCAATTTATAATATGACGAGGGCATCTTCATCAAAAGCGAACAGTAATTATTTAGTGTTTTCCGCATGCATAATTAATAGCTCACCCATGCACTGTGCAGTTTAATGCATCGATAGGACAGAAGGAAGCATCGATAGGAAGATTCGTCGATTCAGGAAATAATGTTTTAGCACATATTCGACACATTAAAAATAATGCATATATATTTATGAGTTTCAATATATATTAAAACTGAAAGTGCTACCGATAATACGTGAAAATTGATGTTGAAGAACTAAGAACATCATAACTATAACAAAATGAATGACTCAAAAGAAAAGTAGTCCAGGAAGCTCATAGTGAATAATGCCTTTACATTGGTAGATCGTTGGATTCTTCCAAGGAAAGAAATGAATGACGAAGAAATGACATCATCAAGTTTGAGTTTGAGGTTCAATGTAAATACGTTATTACTTTTCTACCGCTTACGATTGACATTACTAACTACTCCCCGATTGTTCCATCTGATGCGCTTGTTCATGGCTCACAGTTAGGAAATCCTGCAGTAAAAGGATTTATTTTGTACCGAAGTGATTTTGAATACCTATTACCTACACATTATAATATTATGTTTGTATTGCACCACATCATGAGTTGTGGATTCGTGAATCCCGATTCCGAAACGTAGATCAATTTATATCCCTTTAGACTCGCTAAGGACAACTATATTATGTACATGCGTCATCATAATAATCAATTACAATACAATGCAAATGCAAGACAACTTTCCTAGAAGGAGCAGTAGCTATGGTTGACTTTTTGGCTTGAAGCGAAAAATTGCATCGTAAAAAACGGCACTTGTTCTACTTTTGCACACTTGTCAAATCAAGATCATCAATGCAAATGTTAATGAAAACGGACCGTGTGCAGCACAAACGACCGACCCACAAGCGACAAGAGCATTCTTATTTCAAATGTAAACGTATTATATCACGTTTTAATGCATGCTTTCTCATAATTTCCTCGTAAAAGTCCTAAGCTATTACTCTGCTGGCGTTGGACAATAACAATGAAATTTTTGGTGTCAGTAAAAAGAAGAAATTGCNAACTTGAAATGATCTATCACAAATACATAAATATAACTGGTACAAACCTTTACAGATAATAACAATGAAATTTTTTGTGTCAGTAAAAAGAAGAAATTGCAATTTACGATGATGAAATTGCAGTCAGAAAGAAAAGACTAGATCCTTGGCCTATCTATCGCGTATCCTAAACAAATCGGGAACTGAACAGTGCATGACCTTATGTTCCCTGTATTCCCGACAGTCAACACAACACCACAACCACTTCACTTCACATCCACCACCTTCTCTGTTTCAGAAGCCGGCAAAAATGTTATCATGCTGAAATGGCCCAGTACGTATGCCTATTGTGGTAACTGCCTGCCTCTTTTGACGCTATAAAATCCTCATGTCAGCGCTGGACATCACTGCCTACTCTTCTCGAGCATCTAGCACATCACACACGTTTTATGACATGCAATGAATATAGACTGTATGCAATGGTGATGATGATGAGAATGTGAGGGTGGCTTGGTGACAATAGTGGATCCCTGCCAAGATAACAATCGTTTATGCACGACGACGACGAAACTTTAAACACCCACAACCAGAACGCAACGTCTTTTTCACGCTTTATTTTTACACATTGCCCTCGTAAGTACAGGACACAAAGACTTATTCATTTTCATGAAATAATTTTTTTTCCTCTCGACGTGCTACTGATAACTAAGCTATTATTCTGTGTTTCTTCTGAGCATTATCATCATTTCTCATATCACTGCTCTTTTTTCTTGCCGCATAATATCCTGCTGTTGGCCTTTTTCATAGATGTATTTTTTTAAATTTAGAAACTTCTTATTGTATGTTTTGCCCCGTGGTACTATTTACACTACGAAGAGAAAAAAACCTATGATTCCATGAGAAAATCTTGCAAATTACCGCAATTTCTACGTACACTTGAGTACGGACCAACATTGAGCCAATGAAATGACGATCCTACGAGGATTTTTAAGCTACAATAGATTCACCTCTGACGGGTTACATAATATTAAAACTTGTGACACACACTATACACTACTTTTTCTCACAACATCTGAGGAATATCCATTGGAATAAACTAAACCCAAAGGCTCATCATCATCGTAATAAGGATTTTGCATTACGGACAAGAAGGAGGTAGGTAGTGAAAAAAGAGGATTTTTAGAGAGCACACACATTGCTCATTGCTCAGCAAAAAGGTTTCCGTTCCCGTTCGCATAAAAGGTAAAACCATAGAGAGGTAAATAAAACATACTGACATGACTTGACTCAAACAAAACAAAATGTATGCTGAAGATTCATAGGTCTGACTCCTCTTCTGACAAAAAACATAATAAAGGGGACACACACAAATGCCCAAAATGTTGAAATGAGAAACGGTTTAGCTAATCAGAGACAGGAGGACAGTCTTTCTTTGGGGAAGAAGGAATAACATAATAATTTTTATTTGGATGTCCCTAATGCTGAAAATACATACAAACAGATTGTTTCACTTGAACAATATACAAGAAAAATTTTTTTGAAATGGTTCGCTTATGTACTTACAATTTTTGCCGACCCACCGCACAATAATCGACATTCTCTTCCTCTCGGAATGAAATGAACCCCATTTTGCACAGACTCATAACAAAAGAATATAAAAGGGGAAGAACTTTTAAAAAATCAACTGCAAAGTTCACTGTCGAGTGAATAAACTTTAAATTATCCATATTTCTAGAAACGTTTCTTATGTTCAAAGTCAAACCAATTTGTGAACAAAGATTGAAGCTTACAAACTTTGAGTTTACGTGAGTTGCCAACATAACAGCAATAATATGAAGTTGTCATACTTGAAAAAAGATGTGCATAATTCCGTTACCACTTTGAATTTTTGTTTTGCAGATTTGCCACCGCATCTAACGAAGAGTACCTTTTGGAAAAATACGCATACTAAAATCTTTGCCTCGCTTTCATCATCAAAGATGACTGATGTAATAGATAACGCTGTAAATGGAACTGCAGAAGTGTCTGAAGTTTTATCGGGGGAAGATGAAGGAGGTGAAACTATCAAATCTCAGGATACAGCAGATGATGCGACGGAAGTCCTAGATGAGAATTACAGTTCGGAAAACGCAAACGTCATGGAAGAAGAGGAGGATGATGGAAATGAGGATTCGAACGCATTCCCGGATACGTCACAATCGGATCAAAATGAAAACTTTACAGCAGACGGTGATGACTCTGAAGGAGATGACGGACATGACGAAGGTGACAAAGATGAAAAAGTTGCGGTTGAAGGGGAGCTACTACCAGCAGACAATGAAAATGAAACCAGCATGGATTTATCCGAACTTGAAATCGCTCCCGTAAAATCTGAAACGCTTGACGAGGACACTATCATAAGCCAAGACGAAAATGAGCTCCTGGAGGAGGAAGACGACCACAATAATTATAGTGGAGAAGAGTCTGAGACAGTATTGCTAAACAACATTAACGATAACAGTTCTGGTGCTAGTAATACATTATCATCGAGTCTGAAAACTGCGCCACCAAGATCATCCCAGAATGCCGTGAGAAATGGAGACGCTAGGGAGGATAAGCCATTACTAACTTCGCTTTTGAGTAGAGGAGGTGAATCGAGTGTTAAGCCCAGCTCAAAACATCGAAACTTTTCAATATCTGATGGTAATGCAATAGCAAAGGAACTGGAGGAGCAGGTGTCTAAACTTAATCAGCTTTTAGTTTTAAAAGAGAAGGAGTGGAGTGCGATACTGAGACTGAAAAAGCATGTAGAGTATGCCTTAGATCAAGTCAAATGTACTCAACGAATAGCGAAAGTTCAGGAGGGGTTGAATGGACCCATGTCAACGACTGAAATTAAGGCTTGTATGAACCTGATAGTGTCTGATAAGGAAACTTTTAGTATGGCAGAGCGCCAAATCGAAGAAAGTATTGAAAGTGCTGAAACTGAGAATGAGTCGCTTCAAAGCGTCTTTCCCTTCAGATCTGGCAGTGGTCTAGTGAAAGATAATGACGCGCATACCTCCAAGGGGGATAGCTTCACGGCAACAGCTGCACTTCAAAAACTTTGTGAAAGGAAAAGAAAGGCTATGGATGATATTGTTTCTCCGAGACCTACTAGAATACGAATCACGGATGTTCAATCGCACGCGAATGCGGGTCAAATTCAAAGTAAAGTTATTGGTAATGGAAGAAAAGGAGCAATTGTAGATGTACAATCCATTATACAAAGTCATAGGTATCCGAAATCTTTCTTTCACATTTCTTTGCAAATATGCATGTCTCTTTATTGCCGAAATTGCTTGCAAAATAAAACAATAGCCTTTATACTTTTCCTAATGCAATATTCCTTAATGTAACATAGGAACCTAACTGGAGACAAAATTTCCGATAAACAACGAGGCAAGAAAGTCACTTCATACGCGTCTATGATTAATATGCCACCTGATAGACAATATTCAAAGACGATAGAGGAATTAATAGCTTTGGCGGAAGCCGAGAGGCAGAAGGAAACTGCAGTAACTTTAGCCCCACCTCCGTCAACTGCATCTCAAGTTAGTAGATCAATAACCCCTAAACCGAAAAATGGGAAACCTTTAAGGCAAGCAGGAGGCAACTCCATATTGGCCAACACAAGCTCTAGCGGTAGTGGAACGCTAGCCAAAATGCTCTCCCCATCCACCCATTCCAGTATTGGAAGTAATCGAAATTCAAATGACGCCACTACTTCCCAAAAGTTCTCGACCAAATTGCCTACCTCAGACGGGAGTCTATCCCTAGCTAATCTTCTGGCAACTTCCAATAAATTAGAAACCAAAGGACCCTTAAATAAGATAAAGAAGGTTTGTGCAGGTTACGGTTATTATTCCTCTAGAATCTCTTGCTTCCTGGTTCTGGTATGTGTAGTTATTATTTAAATTTAAAACAACCTAAACTAACTTCTGTATGCATTTTTTTCATTATTTATAATTCATTTATAATATTAATCATGATGGGGGGAAATCAGTTCGCATATGTCAGGTACTTAAACCTAGTGTGCTGATGATTTTAGGAGAGAACAACAATGCGAGAAGATGATAGTAATTCGCAGCAGGAAGCCGTTCCTATTTGCCAAGGATGTAATCTTAGTCGCGCACAGTTTGTGTGCGCCGGATGTGCCAATCAGTGGTACTGTTCCCGTGAATGTCAGGTAATTGATAACCTCATTGCTTTTAGAATTCAATAAAAATCAATCACATGCAACGCAAAAGCCACAATACGTACAAGCCACGCGATAAAAATGTACAAAGCATAATGATACTACACAAAAACAATTGTTTCGAAATACTTACAATGTAAGAATATGAGTGAAGTACTTCTGGTCCCACTGGTAGACAGTGTTGAGAGTAGGAATGAGCCTTCTCTGGAATAATTTTTGCGTAATTTCTAATTCCTTTAACACAATCCGATAGGATTGTTGACCAAAACTACCTGCGTTCATTATAATAATTAAATTTTCTCAAAATGGAAAAAAAACTTGAAAATTTACTTAAATATAAATTTAAATATAATCAGTCCAGTTAAAAACTGATATCTGGAATGAGAGTGAAAATCACATAACTACCTGCTGACAAACTACAGAAAAATTAACTCTAACCTCTTTATATAAATTTAAATATAATCAGTCCAGTTAAAAACTGATATCTGGAATGAGAGTGAAAATCACATAACTACCTGCTGACAAACTACAGAAAAATTAACTCTAACCTGAAAATTCATTTTGGTGTGCGGCGAACACTCAGAACTGTGTGCGTTGTTGCATTAGCGTGTTACATCCTTTGGTTGTGCAGGGCAATGACCGTTACAAGTCAGCAGGGCAGAGTGCAAAACACAATTATTATCAAAATGCAATCCGAAAAAGTGCAACACACCATTATTGCACAACACAAGGTCATATTACTTTAAATAAGAAAAATCAAAATGCGTTTAAGGTTATTTTCGTCAGTGGCGCATGGCGTTACTAGTAGTTGTAGTTTCTCAAGTGCAATACCGAATTCGGAATAAAAAAGGAAAGGAAAGAAATAAACAAGGATTATTCCAAAGTCAGAAGTAAACACGCATACGCAATACACAGTACAACAAAGCTAATCTTTCTCTTTTTGTCTCTCTGCATTCAGGTGGCTGCATGGGATGAACACTCTGAGATCTGCTCAGGATAAGGAGATCACAATACATGTGACTGGCTATTTTGATACATGTATTCTCAATTTTTCTCACTCTTCAATAATGAAACGATGCCTTCACCTCACCTCAAGTCGGTGGCGGCCAGTTATACTATGATATGAAAATATTAAATATGAATATTTCTAACCTGTTCGTGTATTTTAAACTTAAAAGCTCTGGAGCTAAACTACCAACCCTTCTCGATTTTCAAACCAGGTATTGTTTTTGTTTGTAAAACTAGCAAGTATTAAAATAATATTCTTCTCTTCTTTAGCGTTCCAGAAGTAAATGTGTAGGTAGACTAGTTTGTTTAGTTGTTAGAGATAAATTATCAAGGTTATACATAATACATGGTTACATTAGTTTATGTGAACATTTAAATTCGTGCCGAATCGATTGGCTACCTTTAATTACAGTATGGAATGAATAAGAGCTCGTAAGATGATACCGGCGGCGCGGCGATCTTATGAAGTTAGTTGTGGTAATGAATCTAACAGCGATAATCTTGTCCCTGAGGCCATTATGATGTACGGAGAGCAGTTTCATGATCCCGACGACGACGAGTCATTGATGGCTTTTGTCGTTGTAGTGGTTGTAGTAAGGCAAATAATTCACTTTCGGTTTATAATCTTTCATTTGACATTTATTTCTGTGACTTTCAAAGAGAATGCAAACGAAGCAATGTATGTGTATTAACATGATAGAATGTGGTATATACATCACTTGATTTTACCATAGAAACCCTTTTAATATCCTAGGCCCTGCGTTTAGGAAGACGTTTTTAGTTCAAGTTCAAACATTAAGTACTAATATATATATCATGAAAATGACGTTACATTTTTATTTATTGTTGATAGCTTTGAATAAATTCATAGGAGCAGTCATATAAAAAATTATATTCGTATAAAAATAGGTATTACGTCATACCCTCTTTGCCCGTCACGGAATGGAACGCTCCGTCTGCGTCTGTCTTCGTGAACAGTGAACTAAAATGACCGACTTTAAATAAAGGGACAAACGACAGCTTTCTCTTTGATGAGGTCTCAATAAAAAATCAGAAGAATGGTAATTTTTTAGCAGGTGCGAAGTATAATTCTTGACAGTCTGTTGTAATAATTTTGTATACTATACTATCTATTTATCAACAAACATAATAACTAGAAATGAACGCTATTTTATGTTACTCGTTCGAATTATTTTGTGTAAAGTAACCTCATTACATGTAATATTACCTGTATTTTGTTCAGTATCATCGTATTACGTTATTACGCGACGTGCAAAAATCTTCACATTACAAATTTAACTTCTCCTGTTCAACAAGAGATCTTCATTTTTTAATTGTTCATTTAAACATAATGTTTATTTACATGAATCAGTGTATTACCATTGTTCGACACAATGTAAGGGGTGTGTTTTACTATAATACCGTGCAAAATTTAAAAGGGGTTGGGATTTTCATTGTAGAACATATCTTGTTATTGTTGTGTTAGTGTACCGCTATTACAAATCTAATTTAGTCTTGAAGAAAATCGTATGTAAAATTTGAAAAAAGTTCAATTAAAGATGTAAATTTGATTTAAAACAAAAAATGTTGAAATTAATGCGTTTCTAAGCACGATAAGATGTAGCGTACCCCAACACCGTTTCATATACGATAGGTATACCTTTACCTTTAGAGCAAGCCTTGTGATGCTCAGAATGCAGATGTATGGGTGTTTCTTGAACTGTTGTTTTGATTGTTGAGATTGAGAAGGTATCGCTATCGAAAAAAATTGAAAGCACCTTTCACGTATTCTATTACACAATGTAAAGTCTAAAGACGTAAGGCTGAAAAAGGGATCGCTAGAACGGAGGCATCCTTATAATATGTGACGCCAAGTGGGGAGGAGAGGTCTGATGACTCCTGTCCAACGCATGTTAAGTTACCGTCCAACGCATCTTGATACAGTGACATAAAGGGGGTAGGGGACCTAGAGGCTCTAACACAACGATGCCGGAGATTTCTGAGGGATTGGGGAATTAAAATTAAACGAAATATTTTAGACAAGAGTTCTATATGTACATCTTATTGTCTTGACAGATATGTCAAATGGCCAAGTGAAGTTTTCAACATATTTCTTGTCATTCAAAGACTCGTATATTACATGACAAATCTTATTTTCCTTGGGCATTTATGTATGGCAAAAATATCAAATCCTTCTTCTTCCTACTCTACAACCATTTCACTATTGGATCTCGTTTATGTAGCGACCGGACATTTTTTTGATATGCAATTTTTTCATTTGGGGGCAGTTGTTTGACCAACAAATGAAGGTTGCAACTCAATAAAATCGGGAAAACATTTTATGACCTTTGACCTGACCCAAAACAGCTGATTTGGAAATGGGGTCAAATTTTGAAAAACTAATAAATACATTAGATAGAGCTTAAAAAATTGTGTCCACGTTCAAATTTTCACGAATTTTGATTAACGCACTTCAGAGTTATAGCTGTTTTTCTCCAAAAATTTGCTGATTTTTGCAATTTTTATCTCGTTAGTTTTACATTTTGCGCAGGGTCAAACAAGTTTAGTACTATACAAGAGCTCAAGGCCTATCAGATGAAACAAACCGTTTTTGCTTACCCGGTCGCCTAGTACCAAAAGATTGTGTACAAAATTGGGTATCAATGAGTCGTTTGAATAAGGGCAAGGAAAATCGCTCATCTCGGAAAAGCAAAACATACCTAAAAGGATACCTAAAGTAAGCATAACTATTTCAAAATTGAGGTCTCCCTAACCCTGATTTATACGACTCATTAAAGGCCAATTTTGTACACAATGTTTTTGGTACAAGGCGACAGGATAAGCAAAAACGGTTTGTTAGCGTTGATAGGCGTTGAGCTCTTATATAGTAGTAAACTTGTTTGACTCTGCGCAAAATGTAAAACTAACGAGATAAAACGTGTTGAAAATTGCAAAAATCAGCAAATTTTTGGAAAAAAACTGCTATAACTCTGAAGTGGGTTAATCAAAATTCGTGAAAATTAGAACGTGGACACAATTTTTTAAGCCCTATCAAATGTATTTTTTTCGAATTTGACCCCTTTTCTAAATCAGCTGTTTT
>JAHZNI010002355.1:0-10388 GCA_027744415.1 Seira ritae | reverse complement strand
TTGAAAGGGTTAGTAAGTATATTGAACTCGAATGGTCTAAAAGTTGATTCAATGCATACAAGAATCTTAAAAATAAGTCACAACATAATTTGGTCAAGTACCAACCTTTATCAAAACATGAAACATTGTACATTTGCATTGTCTTCCGAAAAATGCTTTTATCCATCTTGTTAGTTTACTGAGAGTTTGTGGATTGGCGGATTGGTTGACAGTGAGCTTTGACTTTGTGACGTCTTTGTCTTGTGTTCAAGGTTTGGAAGATGTCAAAGAGTACAAAGAAATATGAGATGAAATATAGGTAATATAATGAATTTGTCCTTCATTCATTTTAAATCTCGAAAAAGAAAGCCTTTTCCTGTTGTGTCAAACATAATACATACGAAATAGTTTGCACATCAGGAGAAAGTGAGTTGAAAAGTTGGAATAAATGTACTACTTTGTACAGTATGCAGTGATCTTATTACGATGTGCTTCTTTTGTGACATTTTTTTATTGAACTGAATATTTGTGCTTTGTGATGTGTTCAAAGGTTTTTACCTAGAATGGAGTTCATTTTTTGCAAATCTGATTTTTAGTCGATTCTAGAATTCTCGGAAGCTTTTTTAAAATTCATGATTTGAAATTTTCCCAGAACATCGTCTGGAAGGAAATCAGCTAGCTTCGGCCTCGAAAGGAAGGAAGGATTAGGAAAATGCCTTGAGCAATGATCTTAGTCGACGTTAAGGCAGGAAGTGGGCTTCATGCGAGATAATTACTACTAGAACAAGCTTGAGAATACGAGTGAATCAAAAGGTTTCACAAATTGTCAAGCGGGATTTTATTTTTCTGAGGTTTTCTGTATGCTAAGCTTACATTTCGTTTTGATTAAAAAAATGTATATTCTTGCATGGAAGATTCAGTAATAACTCTTGAGATTACTTAGGAGGAAGGTAAGATTTTTATTAAAAAGTAAAGATATTTTAATAATCCTTCTTTTCCTTTATGTAAAATCGTAGTAAGTTGTCTTATGCAAATTTTGTTTCTTTTTGCTGCAGAAATGTTTCTTAAAGCCTTCTGAGCTATTTTCATTTCAGGTGATTTCCACTTAATTATTTTTTGCTTCTATTCACATTTCATTTGATTATATTTATTTATTCTACAGAAAAAGTCATAGTTTTTCTGAGATGTGGGCTGTGCTTCTAAGAACACTCAAAAGGGACCTAAAAGAAATTCAGAACTTTGGATTTGATTTATCCTTGTGTCAGTCTGTTGCATATATTTACTTTCCCTGAATTTTCTTCCTCGCGGTAACATTTTCATTTCGACAGAAAAGAAAATTTCATTTCATTTTGCAGTCCTTCTTGAACAGAAAAAGACAAACAGCAGATTTGACGATTATCATACATACATATCCATATCACGATATCACCTCGTTAACATGAAATAATGAACTTTTGAATTCCATTCAAATGCCACCATGAGTGAGCCTTGTGCTGAAGAATTTCTCAACCATGAACTACGTTTTGTTTTTCAGGAGCTTGTGAAAAATCTAAGCTAAGGAAGAGAAATTGGGAACTTAAACTCCTTAAGGCTAGATGATGGAGAAAGCCAAACAATGAAATTGCTTCATTCAGCAACGCAAACATTAGTTCCTTTCTTGTGCTACAACAAAACATGGTTTGATTTTTCATCTGAAACTTATTAAATAAATTTTCTGGTCAAAAACAATAAATTAGTCTGAAGAATAATCACCTACCTGCCGATCCTACTTATTTTCGGAAAAGTATCATGATTGTATGCATCGAGTAATCTTTCTAGCGAAGCTATTATAGGCCTGACTATAGGCCACCACTCTCTATTCCTGAAGATAATGATAGAAATAATAGCTTACTTACTATAACTTACAGAACTTTTGATAGTTGTTGTCTACCAAAAGTAATGCAATTTACGCTTGAGATTGTAGCTCCAGCCAGCTGAATCACAACATGCGTCAGTTATTGAACTATTCGATGGAACTATTAGCTAGTCAAGCATGAAACAACATACATTTTATGTGTGGTCCATGAATGGTCCATCTTAGATTTTCCCTAAGACTCCACAAAACATTTTTCAGTTTTTATGCTTACAATACCATTCTGCATACCTTTTGGTGTGCTGCTGACGTTCAATGTGGGTGCAAAGCTAAACTTCTCATTCAATCCCATCAAACTTTCCGGGAATTTCTTAAAGCATTAAGGCAAAAACAACAAAACTCTTGCATTTATTGTGTGACCCGAAGGATTTGAGATGGCTGGAACTTTGTGCCTGAGTCAATATATATCGTCTTTTAGCCGGGATGGGAAGAAATGCGTGATCAAAAAGCATCTTAGAAATTTTCAAATTGAAACTGTACCTAAACTACTTTCCTCAATAGAGCGAGCAAACTTGGCAGAGGAAGACAAATGATTGAGTGCTCTCTCTTTCCTCTCCAACCTTGCCATGTCATGTTTTTTTTACCCTATAGATCTCTTTGGCGAAAAAGTAGATGTAATGATTATGGCTCGTATTGCACTAAAGTAATAAGTCAACGAATAAGAGCAGTGGCTCTGCGATGCGACGGTGACAGGGAAAGATTACGACTACCGGTTTCCGCGATAGGGACACAGGCACAGTGCATCATTTCGAGATAATGGCTATTGGCCAGCTAGTTTCACTGAGAGACGTAAATGACAATGCATCGTTCGTTGTCTAGTCTGTCTTGCGTTTGTTTCCGCTTTCCACATGAGAATGAAGATTCTCTTTTTGCAATAATGTCTTTTATACATTCTTTTCCAAACTTTCCGTCATTTTTTTTCTCCTTTGTTCCGCCAAACAAATGTACTTATATGTTTCAGTTCACCCCAATGTGTCAAATCTTGATGTAGATTGATAAAAAGGAGAGAGATTGCTGAAATTCTTGAGAAATCCGGATTTTCCTTTTCCTGCATTCATCTCACCCGATTTCTATCAACCTTGTCATTTCCAGCATTCCTCCTAAAAGCTTCTAACAAACAATATTGATGGCTACTACGTATGTGCTATACAGAGAGTGAATTGATTCTTGTTCGTTTTGCCCTTTTCTCGAAGCTCTGAATGGAAAGAAGTCGTTCTAGAAAGATGGTGTTAATGAATAGACGAAAACAATGGCAGGCTTGAGTATAAGGACGTTTAAGGTCTTCTAAATATAGGTTCTTGCTCTTACCTACATACGTTTTTAAAACATTTCCAACCCAAGCTGTAAGTCTCTGACAGGCTCTTCTTTTCCCGTGACTTTCCCTCTTACTCTGACAAATGAAATATCAAGGTTGAATATTAAATGTGAATAAAAGCTGGTTTTAGCTTATTACGCCAAAATGAAAAATGATGTCTAGCTACTAATGGGTAAATATATTCACGGGTTTCTATTTCGCATACAAGGACCATAAATGCATACTAAAAGCCCCATTTTATTCCCAAAATTGACGTAAAATAGCAATAACTGGGACTGAGTAGCATTTTCGGGGTTGGATTGGAGTCTCCCGTTGGGAACAAACATGTATGTATATCTATCATAGGAATATATGTATGTTATTTCTGTGTCTTCGCCTTTACGAACATCTTTTCTTATTAGGATACGGAACAAGTTGTGTTTGTTTGAATATTAGCAAACGTAGTGATCAGAAATTTGCACCTTAAACTTCAAAAGACGGACGAAAATTTTTCGATGATGTCAGCTAAAATAACCCAAACAAATTATTATGTGATTTCTGTGAGCCCTCTAAAACGGTCTTGAAAATATCACGCCCACTACAGAACAAGCTTACTTAAGACATTAATTATAACTTGAAGGAGCAGGAGTGCCTACTTTTAAGTTTTTCCTGAAGGATTCAAGCTACTTGCTTCACTGACAAATGCTAGCAGCAGCCTTTTAAGAAATTATCATGGCGTTTCAAGTTTTACTAAAAATGTATTCATTTATAGCATTATATTAAGCCTTTCCGGGATCGTTTCAACTCAAATTTTGAAAATAGGAAATGGGGAAAATATTAAAAAGATGTAACATTGCAAGTGTGTGTAAAACTCCAGTAGGCAAATGTAAAACGTTTGCTTTTTGCCTTTGCATTTATGTAGCTCTGGTAGTCAAACTCGCACAGAATAATATTACGGTTCAAAGATACGCTCTGAAGCTAAGAGACGAGATAAAAACGCACTTAATAGACCACTTAACCCGGAGGTGTTGCAAATTTATCATCACATGAAAAAATTTGGCTGGAGGAGAGAGAACGAGGAAAATTTTGGAAAGAGAAGATTCGTAAAATGGAGCTTGTGTGTGCTTGAAAGGATATTTTTACCTTGTTCTTCACCAATTCAAGATGTTATCCTTGTAACACACTTTGCATTCTACTACGAGCTTTCAATTTGCGTTGAGTAAAAAGAAGGAATTACAGAGCAAAAATACATGAATCCACCTGTTTTTACTCAAGCGTTATTGCGAACACTTTGTTCTTTTCCAACTCCACTTCCTCTCCAAATATTATTCATTAAAAATTCGCTTTCAGGAGTATTCTTTCCAAATCGCGAAGCGAAGGCATAATAAAATATAATGTTTTCGGAAAAGAAGATGAATATTAGAGCCTGTGAACGACACAAACAGAAATACATAGGTAGGTAGGTCCTTACTAGATGCCAACCTCTCTATGAAATTTTGAGCTGCAAATAAAAGATCATCATCATTTTTATGGAAATTCTTTGAATTCTCGCCTCGCACTTTACTCCAGACTTGCTATAACATTCATCTCTCTGAAACCATTCAAGATTTTTATGTAAAACCGTATTTAGCTCACAAAGAAAGAAATGAGTACATAAAAGAGTGATAAAGGCACCACTTTTCAATTTCTGAATTTGCATTAAGTTTACATCATTGCTATGCATGCGCACTTGAGAGAAAGAGATGATTGAAGTACATACCCACACTAATACGTGCATATTTTGTTCCTGGAGTATAAAATTTTGGTCCAGATCAGTGATGCCAGCGAAATAATTTAATTTACAGGAGAAAATAATTAACTTAGAAGCTGAAAATATCGAGTGCTGTTCATTGCTACGAAAAAATCCCCAGCATTATAACGCATCGTCTCCTCGAACACAACCAACAACCTCAGCTGCGCGTAACTGGGATTGAACAAGATTACCTAGTATGAAGTGGTATAGGAGAACGCGCTTAATGGTATTTGGAAACCTTTCATTTTGTTCCTTGTGGTTAAAATGGAGAAAGTACAATGTTCCACTTTCACTTTTGCTCTGGCTACTAGAAGATGGCAAATTGGGAGCTAAGGTCATGCAAACCAAAATATGTATGTATGTACTTGTATGCTTATTTTGATGGTAAAAGTGAATTTGTGATGTCGAGTCTGAGAAAATTTTCATGACGTTCCTTTCCTATTTTGTTCGTAGAAGGAATCACTCTGTGTGAGAATGTTGTTCATCGAGTTAAGCGTAGCAAAGGTTACTTTAGGTGAACACGAAGTACGAAGGAAGGGATAAAGCACGTGTCACAGCACACACAAGTAATGTACATGATATTATGATCAATGAATTTGGGCTTTGAGAAAGCAAAAGAATACGAGGAGAGCAAAGGCAAGTTGCTTGCAACTGCCAATGAAATTTTTGTTACTTTTCTAGGCACACAAAAATTTTCTCTCTACAGAGCTACATAGTGAGCCTTGAACAAAAAAAATCTCGGCGATAATACATCAGAAGAACATTTAAATTGAATCAGGATTCGATTCACGGTGGTTGCTACATGACTGCGAAGGAATGGGATTTCCTTGCAGGCAGGTATTCAAATAAATTTGTTAAAGTCTGAAAGGCTGGCGTTTTCACAAGAGAACTATAAACTAGGTTAGTGAAAATATTGGTAGGCATCATTCTTTTTGTGGGAATTAATCCTTTCTTCCTTCAACGTGAAAAATGAAGGAGTGAGGAGTGCGATACAAAGACTCCCTCAGATTTATGAGAAGTTCAAAGAAAAACGTTTTCTGAGAAAATAAAATTAATTTGAGAGCTGTGAAAGTAGGGTACACAATATGTCTTCCATATTTAGAACTGGAACTAAAATCCACGTTTCGAATATTTTGATGAAAAGTAAACAGCCACAGAACTTAAAATGAAATTGAGCCTAGTATACTTACGACAATTATTTTTGCCTCGAAAATAAAATGGAACTTGTCTAGCGTCATAATCATGAGTCATGATAACAGATGACATAGTAAGAAGTTGCATACATGTTAACTAACCAACGAACCAATCCCATCCACGAAAAGAAAACGTAGTTGTTTCTTAGAACAACAGAAAAGCAACGTTCTTACGCAATTACTCGCTGAAAAAAAGACCAATTTTAGGTACGCCTACCCTCAAGAACAACAAACAACCATTTGAGGATAGTGGGTCCTAACTTCTCTAAATAAATACAAGTACATGCCGCAAAGGGGGAAGCTGCTTTTACTGCTTTCTTTATATAATATACCTCTTTCGATCTTTCTACCATTTAGTTGCACATTTTTGGCATATAGGTAACTTCTGAAAGGATATTAATATTTTTATCTGGCTATTTATAAGCAAGCTTACTGTGTAGCTCTAGCATAGAGGTTTCCCTCAAACCAATGTTTTACTCTCCAGTTAGCTGCAGCTGCACTAATAAAGTTTTCCGGCTGTTTACGAAATGGGCAGAAATGTAAACTTAAATGATATGCATGATGATGATACATACATGTAGATGAGATGAGTATAATAAACCATTTTCGTGTTTCTGAAGTCTACAGACAGAAGAAAAATTGGGCCCGAAGCTTTCATTTTATTTAGAATTTTATAATTAGGGTAATAATAAGGAAAAATCCATTGTGACAATGTGAATTCTGGCGAAAGGATAATGCATACGATATATTTATCTTGAAATAATAATAAAAAGAGTCCATTGAAAAGTGAAATAGTACTATAAATATTATGTACATTACACGATTATCTCACGACTGGAAAATAATAGAAGCGGAAAAGAGATAAATAGGAAAGTTTAAAGTTTTAGTGGGAAATGCTAATTATAATATTCTTTATAGTGCCCACTAAAACTGAGACGAGATGAATGCCCAGATTCATATCTTGTGGAGCTGGATGGATTATGTGAAAGGCGTAATTTCAGCATTAAATCTCATGAGATATAAGATTATGCTTGAAGGGAAGAGAATTCATTTTACGCTGCACTGTTGGACCAAGGGGATTATTATAATGTATCTAAAGATGAATGAGAGATGTTCTGGGATGCCTTATAATTGCGTGAGGGGAAAGTATGTTTGAATGAAGCTTCCAAGAATTAAAGTTGTTATAGAATAACCGTTCGCGTATACGTACATATTTCGTTATTGAGCTTGTGGTTGCTCTACGTCTACTGTGAAGGCTTGAGTGAGCTCTTAAACTTTTTCTATAATGCTTTTTCCATTGTTCACAATCCTGGAATCCCCGTTGGAGGCTTTAACTAAGCGAGAGCTTAAATAATAGAAAATGTAATGTTGAAGCGTCTGTCTACCTCATAACTAACGAGGCATGACTATCAACATCTTCACATTTTTATCCCTATACATATTATATTAGATCAGGTGGAATATATGCTCGTTTCCTGATTACGAGGCTACGTACCGGAAGAGAATGTAGAGGGAAATATTTGCTGCTGATTCATCATTTTTTTCGAAGGAAAAACTGCTTCGAGGCTAAAATGTTCTAGGCTTAAAGACGTTGTTTTTGCACTTTAAGTTGCAAAATCTGTTTCGATTTAATTTCGTTTTATTGAGATCATGGAACTCGTTTCAACGCAGAATACCTAGTTATGCTCCCATCTCGCAAAATTATATCATCGAAATAAAACCTTGCTCGTGCAGTTCGTTCTATGTACTGGTTGTACATGTAGGTCCTTTGCTTATGGAAACAATAAAATGCTAGGTATATGGCCAGGAACACACATTGTTCTAATTTTTTTCAATATGTTTTCAATGTTTTACGAGAATAATTATAAAGCACTTCCAAAGAACGCATTTACCCAGTGGGGATGACATCCATCCTATGAGCGCGGTGCGGTGGTATGGCTATGGTTTCATTTGAAGCAATCAGCTTAGGACAAAAGTTTCACTGGGAAAATGAAAAATTTAATATGTACGAAATATATTACATTACAAACTTCAGTGTGCCTGTCCAGAGAAAGAGAATTCTAAAGAATTGGATAATTCAAAGGAAACACTAACTACTCTAGAGAGCAATGTTCGAGGAATAGAAATGTGACAGGGAACAAGACAGCTTCGCATGTGGCTGACAAATTGTAGGGAAAGGAAGGGGACTTAATGAATCATGTACTTATGCATATAAAACTTGGACTTCGACAAAACCTACAGAGTGAGTTTGGTATGAAAGAAATATTACGTTCTTTTTTGGAGAGAAATGCAACACTAGACATTTACAGTGTTCTATCCAAACATAATAGTTAGAACGATGTTTTTAGGGGTGCACGCAAATTCCAAACGCTCATGGGATAAAGAGCTCGTCTGGAATTAGATTTCCTCGATTATTGAGGTAGCTATTCTGTTCTCTCCTCAAGACAAGGCAACCCATCTCGTTGTTGTTATTATTGCGCCATGTATCGTTAGGTACCCCCATTTGTTGCCAATTTGTCACTTGTTTGATCCTACGTAGGTTAATTCAATTAGAGTTAAGTTGACCATTACCTGATAAACTTTCCCCGGATATAATCCCATTTTCAGGGCACTTGTTCATCACCAGTTAATTCCATCACCATTAGTAAAAGCTCTTGGTGCGCCCACTCACCGGAAGGAATTTCTGGAGCTTAGCTTCCATTCATCGGAGATAACGAACTCCCGTGCCCCTTTTTTAGCCTCACGTTTCCACTCTCAGGAAATTGCCGAGTGCCAAGTGCATTTACCGTAATTTTCGAGTTTGATCGCATTCAATTCAATTACCGGCGATGAGGACGATGATGGAAGGTAAGTGAGTGAAAGTAAAGTTTACAGGTTTTCAAATGCCAAGAAACCAGGCCAGGGTGGGTTGAGCCTTTTTCTTTAAAATGCTCGTAATTTCTTCTGTTAAACTAATTTTGAAACTTGCTAACTTTACCCTTCTACTTTTTTCTTCTTGTTGGCTGAGTTGAATAATTCTTAGCAAAAAGTTGAGTAAATATGCTTCGTCAATATCATTATTATCGAAATTTTTTAAAAATATGCTTAATTTTCGAGTTTGATCGCATTCAATTCAATTACCGGCGATGAGGACGATGATGGAAGGTAAGTGAGTGAAAGTAAAGTTTACAGGTTTTCAGATGCCAAGAAACCAGGCCAGGGTGGGTTGAGCCTTTTTCTTTAAAATGCTCGTAATGGCTTCTGTTAAACTAATTTTGAAACTTGCAAACTTCACCCTTCTACTTTTTTCTTCTTGTTGGCTGAGTTGAATAATTCTTAGCAAAAAGTTGAGTAAATATGCTTCGTCAATATCATTATTATCAAAATTTTTGAAAAAAATATGCTGACGCATTCACTTCCATTTTTTGCACCGAGTCAGAGAAAGGTTTCTGGTAAAAAAGAGCTTGAGGAAGCAGGATGGATGTCTCTTTATTCATCTGAAAAGGGCATGACAAGCATTGTTCTCTTTTCATGGAGGTCTAAAACCAAATCAGGTTAGGTAGTCAGTCGAGGTGGAATGGTGATACTGACAAGTCTTTTCCTCATCATTGATTCATTTAAGCGTGGAAGTCGAAGCATTCTTTCTCTAGTACAATACTTTTTTCATAATGTATTACACTTTCGAATCGTGAAAAAGTGAAAACTTTTGTTCCATTTTTCTAAAACAATTCGACAGCATCGTATGTATATCTCCATAAAATGCCTGCCTTCTGCCTGTTCTGCCTACACATTTTGGAAAACAAAACACTTTCTCCGTTTCCCTTTGTTCGCCGGATATTTTCCCTTTTCCTCTCAGCTTGTTTTACTAAATGTAGTTCTCTGTTACTCGTAATGAGTTAAATAAAATCTCTTTTAAAATGGAAGCGAAAATAGGAAGCTTTGGTGAAAGAATGTTGAGGAAAAGTCGAGAAAGTATTTTTTCCAGTTCTTCCTCTCATCCAGTCCAATTGTAAGCAAAGTTCATTCATCATCATCCAAAAAACTTTGTTAACATGAGGAGATAGGGAACTTTTTATATTTTCAATAGCTTCATAGAAAACGATGTACACATGTACCTATGTAATGTATGGAAATGCAGCTCGAGGTTACTCTATTTTTACTTCGATAATGCTTTCTCTCCGATGTTCTTCATTCTCACCACCATACCACCGCTACTACTACCACCATGTCAAACCTTCA
>JAHZNI010002354.1:0-10411 GCA_027744415.1 Seira ritae | reverse complement strand
ATGTAGACCCAGCAGTAATTTTAGAGCGGGAACTAAAATTAATCGCTGTATTTTATCCTTCATCCTTTATAGCTTTTTATGCATGCAGAACGAACAAACCAACGAACTTTTTCTCTCGCTCTGAAATCCACCTAAGAAATGAAAAATATTGCCAAAGTTTTTGCTTTCAAAGCAGAGATTATTTCAACAAAAAATCTTCGATAAATTTTAGGATTTCTACTGGAATGGAATGGGAGTTTTAAACATCTAAACATACAAAAAATATAAATTGGGATGAGGAGAGGATTTCATCATCATTATTATCATCATCATACAGTAGGTAGGTATGTATATGTAGGTAGGAGATACAAAATACAAAGCGTCGTGCCTGGTGCGTTGCGTTGTTGGTATATTTATTTGAAAGGAAAAGCTTGGTATAATTTTCAAAGCTTGCAACTCGGCACAACAAAAACAGTTCCGGACTCTCTGGCAGGTACGCTGTCATTAATAAGTCAAGAGGGAATAAAATGAACGTGTGAACGTCAGAGACCGTGCTGCTGGAAATTCTTTGCCATTCTATTCCGGTTAAGTTTTTATCATGATGAAAGGTGAAAAACCTTGTGTTTCCTCATTCGAGGTATGTATGTACATAGATAACACATAAAACACGCAAAAAGTATATATTGGTAGGCACGGCACTAGGCTCCACTACCATCACCACCACAGCACCGGTGAGATAGCTGATGATAGTGGAAGTTTGTTCTGGATATTACTTCCTGGCAGCAGCAGTAGCAGCACACTGCCTGCGAGTCGTTCGATGTCTCAAGTGAGATCTCCGATGTAGAGAAACGTCTTCTACTCGCGCACCTACTGGAATTAAAAAGATGGGAAAAACTAAGCAGAGTTAATGCAAAATTATAGATATCTCTCGAAGAAAATATCTCTTATCGACTCATCTTGTCACGATCCTACCATGTTGATGATGATGGATCAATCCGATGACTTATCTCAAATGCTCGGATAATTTGTCAGTAACGTCTTCATGACGTTTTTTTCTTGGGCTGCTTCTCCCAAGGCTTAGTCTTAAAGCTTGAATGAAACGAATATTAGATGCCTTCTGGCTTGGCTTTTGTGAGAGTTGCGAAAGTCCGAGAAATTCTTCTTCTTTTTTCTATCTTGTTAAGCCCAACTTTTCTTTTTACCCTTGAGTAACTTTACGCAATAATTCTCCTGGCTCCTTGTTGGCTTTACTTCCTTGTGGCTAAAATGAATGCGTTGCTCTATATAAACACGATCTAATCTCCGCTATAGATCTAAAACTTGGATGGATGTATTACATTGGCGAAAAAAACTCCTAGTCTCCGAGAAAACCAGCCATCCATACAACTTGAAGAATACCTAAGCTTGGACCATACCAGACCAAGCAGCAGGCCACTGTTTCAAGAGAGAAAAGTTTCTGCGGAATTCAGTTCAGCCATAGCCATTCTAATCTTATAATCATCAGTGTAGGTAAAAGGGAGTGGTGCTGCTATGTATGTTGGATCTAGACGCAAGACTAAACCTAATGGATTACTAATAATGCAAATTTACCTGATTATTTCATCATCAAGATTTTTTTTGTCAAATGGGGAGCCTAACTAACCGGAAAATAGCTCTAATAATGGATTATAGTGATTTATAGAGGGTCCTAATTTTGTCTCCTGAAATATTACCGCATTCTTGGGGCGAGCTCAGATGTAAATCATGTGGCTGGTAAATGTATGTATATCTCCCAACACGAGATACTATTTAAGCGCTGAGCAAAGGTGCTTCCTCTCATTTGGATTGGATCATCAAGCAATAACTGCTACAAAGTATTTGATGGAAAGTGTGTGTCTTAAAAGGATTGGCGTTCTTTAAACGTATTTTAAAGCGGTTCAATCAAAAGGGGAAATTGGATCCCAAACAATGAGCGTCGGTATCACATCACCCACATCTACAACTTATTTAGCTCCTGAGNTAACTGCTACAAAATATTTGATGGAAAGTGTGTGTCTTGAAAGGATTGGCGTTCTTTAAACGTATTTTAAAGCGGTTCAATCAAAAGGGGAAATTGGATCCCAAACAATGAGCGTCGGTATCACATCACCCACATCTACAACTTATTTAGCTCCTGAGATAATTCAAAGCGGAAAAAATACGACTCCACAATGAATTGCAGAAAGTTGTGGCTGCACAAAGGAAAGAAGAACAAGACAATGAGTAATATTTTTAGGCTTGGCTTCCCTCTATATGAAATTTTGCGTGAGGCGTAATACGAAATCATTAGTTTTAATTAAAGTTGAAGAAAAAGACTACAGGAGTTACCTATTTCGAAAGAATGACAATTCTCCAATTTTTTTTGAAGTGTAGGAGAAAAGTATGGATACATGAGAATGGAAAAGTGGAATTTCTCTCTCTCTCCATTCTCCACACCGCACACAACTCGCTAATAACCAAGTCGCTTTGCTCATTTACACAAAAAGTCTTTATCTGGAATTGATGTCAATCTTTTCGTCCATTATGTAACTTCCCTACACCAAAGAAAATCTTTTAGCCTGTTAAAATGTAAGCCAACTCTAGGAATTAACAGTAAACATTTAACGCTCCCTATTTCTCCAGCTGTGCATTCACAGAAATACATGCATACAGAACAATATATCATATAAAAGCTGAAAAATTTTGTGAGTTCTTCCCTGAATCGTGTATGTACATGCCTCTCATTATTGCTTCTTGCCTTCTTTCACTCACAGATGGAAAGAAGACAATAAAAAAGCCTCTAGGCTCTTCTTTCATTCATACGCTGTCTTCCTGTATTCTTTCCACGCCATGAATAGTGTCCCACTATTATGGCGATAAAATGTGTGCTCTCCTTATAATTTTCTGTTTGAAACACACTGTAAGTAAAAGTGGGAGAAGGAGAGAGAAAGCGAAGAGAAACTGTGACTATGACTATATTGCTTTTTAACTGGAGCGGTCTATACCCCACTTTCCACTGTCACTGAGTGAACATTTTACCCATTCTTTGCAATTTCTCCTCCTTATGGTCATGGATCGTTGAATGAATGAATGATGTTCTAAATTGTTCTTGTGTAACGAACTTTGCGACTCTGACAATGAAGATTGAAGAGCATTTATAGGCAGAAAAGAAATAAGGCAGGCAGGCAGGCAGGCAAGACTCAAAAAAGGAGAGAGGCCGAGGTTGATGTGAAAGATTGTCTAGCTTAATGCATGATGGCTCTTTTCTACGGCATTTTAAGCTTCTCGAAGCTTGCTCCTCTTTCTTCTTCTCATTTTATTTCTTTTCTCTAAAACTCTAAACTCCTTGCCTTTTTTCTCTTCGTCATAAGGGGAACCCAGGCTATGTATTATTTGTTTCCGTCAACTTTTTAGCTAACAACTTAAAATTGTTCACTCATCATTCTTTTTCTTTACTCTTGAGTAAAGAAAGAACTTCATAGTTGATGGTTGGTCGTCTTCCTCCCTCTCCTGCTCCTCAGAAGAAAAAGTAAAGTAACGGGATTGGACGAAAGTGTAGGAAACGAGTGAGTGACGGAGGAGCTCGCGTAGTTAATATCTATTACCGTCATTACTCTGCCCTTTCTATGCTGAAATATTTCCCAAGGCGAGAAATCATTTATTTATCTTGCATATACAATATGCATCTTTTGCTTTCTCGATTTTCCTTTTAAAGAAATATTTTTTTGTGGAGTCTATAACGCATTTGATACAAATATACTGTGTTCGCTATTGTTAAACCTAAGTTCTCCAATGGAGCAATAAATCTAACCAAATCGTAAATACATACAGCGATGTTATTTTGTCGGGCAAGGCAATCGAAGTTCATGCATACTTTCTAACTTCCATCATCCGAGTCAGGTTTAGGTCAGAACTAAACACGTGAGTAGCTAAATTTCAGTACAAACTTTAGTCTCAAGATCAGACTATAACGTAACCTTAAATTAAAAACACGTTCAACCAGACCACATTTTACTTTTACCGTGACCTGAGCGGAACGCATAAATACCACGCTTGTGTTATTACCCATTCATTAAAAATTTTATTTTTCAACTCCCCACAATTTAAACGGGAATGGAAAGCTATAAACTCTTTTATTGGTTAGCATTCACATTAGAGTTTGTGCCATTTGCTAAAAAAAACTGCGATGTCGCTCGCATAACAAATGACACAAAAATTAATATTGTTCAAAAGCATTAGAATGAAGCACGTCCTGAAAGCAGAAGTCCATTTTATTACATTTTTAAATACCTTTTTTGCGCATTGTACCAAGTTTCATTAAATGAAATTTGAGACATTGCATCGTAAAAAACGTGGGAGAGAGAGAGAGAGGATATTATGCGTTATATTTATATTCATAAGTCATTTGTGAGCTGTGTTGTAGCAGTAATATACCTACACTCAACCAGTTAAAGTGAAATGAATCGGGTAAGTGTCCAAATATTATTGCAATGTATATAATTCCACTGTCGTAATTTTCGCTTTGTCTGATATCAAATAACTTTTTTCGCAGCGTCCTCGAGGAATATGCATGGAGTACTACTACTGCAGGGGAAAAGAATCATTGTACCCTAGTAACTTTCACCGAACTAGACTTATTTGTCCCTCTCCCTCTCTCGAGGCAATAAATTGTAGTGCGCATTTAATGACTTTCTTCAGTGGACCTAATGCGCGACTAAACTCATAAATGGTTAGTTTTTTTCCCTTCAGTGTAGAAATTGTTCTTCTCATTATTGCCGAAATAATGTGAGCGTGTGCAAATAAAAAACTGCTTCATTGGCTCTCTAAAAGTGTTATAATTTTGCTGTTTGATTGTACATTAGCCAAGACCCTCGGTCGTTCCTCCGATTACGACTACAAGGGCCATAACTTCTAGAACGAAAGGAGGAGAAGAAAAGCGAATAGATTAATTTGCGGTAGTATATATGAGTAATTAAACGAGTGATGGTTATTCAGAAGAAGACGAAGGGATTCTTGTATTTTGACACTAGCAAATTGCGAGCCCTCGGCAAAGCCTAATCCTTGCATTTTTTGTGATCTACGACCTATGAGAAGAGCGCAACTCATATTTCTACGACTGATTTACATAAAAAAGGCATTTAAACCCTTGTCAATCCATCTATCAACCTAAATCGGTCTTCCCCTTCCTATAATTACTTTTTATTAGTACCATTTTACAGCCTTGCTAGGCATAAAACACTAGAGTTCATCCATCACCTCCCCTCCATCCATATTTTTACATATATTTTAGCTTAGCTAATCGTAAAGCCGGGCTTCACAAAGATCCTTGTTTTTGGGCGAGAGAGGTTTTAATACATTATGGGGGTGTTTTATGGCAGCTTGTCATACAACCACACCACACACGAGCGTGATAAACGGACTTAAATTCTAGAGGGGAAATGAGCTAACATCTATCTTCCCGAACATCTTTCAAAGTTACAAAATAACTCGATTCGATTAATTCTAGAGTAAACAGATGAGGCAAAACAAGCTGAACATTTTTTTATGGAAAACTTTTTTTTGGGGGGAAAAAGTTGTTCAAAGTATTATGCATGTTTCATTTTCATGGACTTTTCCATCAAAGCGAAAATGCCACAGGGCAAGCTGGTCCCTGGAGTGTTGCTCTTTCGCATGAAAAGTTGATTGCGAAGGAGGCGGAAGTTAGTCTTTAGTACGTTTATTGTATCACACCACCCATCCACCACAACACCCAAACTTTTATAAATATAATCCGATTTACCAAATTTTAGGCAAATATCCTGTCTCAAAAAACCAAAAGCTTGAGGAATTGAACTAGAAAGTAGGAATGAAGAACGAAAGTTAGTTATGAATATCGACCAACCTAATGAAAAATAAATATTTCATCATTTACTACGAGCGCCGACCTCCCATTACAGTGACAAACGTGGAGATGATTGTGATACTTGCATTTGCATCTAGACAGGAGTAACATTTACAATGCGTAAGCAGTAGGCAAGCGGAAGTTCCAAAATGCGTCGGAGTCAAACAGTAAAATGAGAATCTTCTTTGGGAAGTTTCAACTCTAAATTATGTTTGGTCCTTGTAAAACAAGGAAACGAGCATCGTCAAACACTTAATTATTAATGCGTTCCCTGACTTGACTTGAACGTTAACAACAAGAACGAAACTACAGCTATAAACTTTTAGCATAATGTAAGTAAAAGGAAGGACAAAACACGAAATACATTATGTTATTAAATTAAGCGGAGGAAGCATGAGCAAGGTGATACATTCGTAATATGAATGAAGAGAGAAGTCTCGATGAGAAAGAAATTAACTTTCTTGGCGGAACCTTATGCCATACATTTAAGACAAAGTTTTGCTGAGCAATAACAACTTAGGTAGATGAATTAAAACTGAATAATGAAGGAGTAATTGGCACTTCGAGGGGAGGCTTTTGCTTTACATCTAGTGCACATTCTTTAGGCCAAAATGAAAGACAGTTTTAATCAATTTGATTTTTAATTCCAAATTTCATTATATTGTACTTTGGAGCCACAAATCGTACATACTATATCTTAGTCCATATTATAGCATCAGAAAAAACACTCCGTCGTGTTTTTTGTTGATGTGTTTATGGGTCGTAGTCGAAGTCTCATATTGTTTCATTTTTTTGCGATAAAAGATTTACAAAAAAAAAACGAGCATGACTCAGGTAGGACAAGCCGACATTTTGGCAGTAAGTACTTCAGCTTCCGCACTGCCTGTCCCCCCAGTCAGTAAATCATTCCGGCCAAGCCAAGGTAAGAAGCTCACTAATCCGCCTCAGCAGAACCCCATGTAATTCGCATGTCTTCTTATTAAAATGCCGGTGTGGTGTACATTATGCGCATTCCTCTCAGTCTCAATTAATATTATGTAGTTGTAGTGTTTTGTTTATACAGAAGTTTTATTACAACACACACGTAGGCTGGCTGAGACATAAACCAAACTGTGCTTGATTGAGATTGAGCAATCCATATTGTAAACAGGCTTGCAAAAAAATATATTCACTCTTTTATTGCATCCAACTTTTCAAATTGGTTTCTTGCATGCAAGCAACTTTAAAAGATTTTTTATGATAGATCTATAAAAAAAGTCTGCAATCCTCTGCCCGCATTCTCGAGCAATAAACTATGCTCACTTTATTCACTTGCATTCGAAATTGGTAATCCTTACTGTTGGTGTAATCAAAGAGGACTGGTATGGTATAGTAGGTACGGGGTACAATTACAAGTAATGTAAGAAAGTGACAAAACTGCTTCCTCTCTGCGGGAAGGTAGGAGGTAAACAAGGTGCAATAACTTTTTGTGAAAAATAATCCGACTGTTGCTCCAGCAGCATAGAAAAATAATATCGATTAAAGCATTACTTTTTTCATTACAGCATAATATAATACAATTCTTGTGATGGCACCATCAAAGGGCACATGGAACATCTCCTGATAACACAATGTGCGAAGAAGAAATACGAAGAAAGCATATTCATGCTTTCTCCCGAAAGCAGAGAGTGAGAGTGAACAGCCACAAAATAATTAATGTTTTTCTTCAGTGTTATTATATGGCTTTCGATATTATTATTGGAAGCCGTAATTATTACGGGTTCCATAGTAACAAAAAGCGACAATTTCTCCATATTATCCCAGTATATATAACTTCTTTAGTTCTCAGAGAAGATACAGCTCGGAATTACACGTAGCTGGGAAAGAATTATTTTCATCGTAGAATACTGTACTTTAAGTCGGGTAGATATGTAATAATGGAGGGATTGATGACGCGTAAGAGAGTAGGAAGCTTCTCAGACACTAGCATTTACATTATTGGAATGAAATTTTATTAAACCTTATAAAAGGAATTTTCCTTTCCCTTTCCCCTGTTTCCATCACTACTGCCACAAGCACCCATACTACTACTATTTATCAGTGTAGCACGATAAAGGAGAAAGTCGCCCAGTCGAAAGAAAATTTGCCACAAAGGCCAAAATCCAATAACGAAATCAGCAGTGCGTCATCCTTTGATTTCTTAACCGAACTTAGAATCTTTAAATTTTTTGCTTATTCTAAAAAGAGTTTGATGACACATTGAAGAATGCAATTGAACAATACTCGCCTATCAAAACTTTCCTCAATGCAAGGCCCCTCTCTTCAGTGACTTAAAAATTATAAAAATGCTCAATGCGCCAGATGAGCGCAAAGTGTGATGTAAGTATGTATTTCCACCGCCGATATATTTAAAAGTGTTAATTCGCTTTGTTCTTTTATATATTTCCAAAAATTGTCGGTCACAGGAAAGGCATATATTTTGAACAAATGATGATTGTATTTAAGAAACTATAAGTTTCTGACGTAGTGACCTTCAACGTCTTCGACTTTATCGATTACATCTGCCAACGCTAATGACTATGATAAACAGCGTTCTTTTGATATTAAGCAATCGAAAGGGCTGAATGAACGAAACTCATTATACTTTAGGAGAAAATTATGTCCGTCATTAATTTTTTGGAAAGACCTCAATGTTCGCTTTATCCAACCGATAAAAGTTTTTACCACCCCTTTTGTGCGAATGTGGAAACAATACAAGGAGCTATTGCCATTGCATTGCATAACCATTACCCATTACTATTACGAACAACTGGGACTGACGCTGTTAAAACGATTCCATTTTCTTAGAGTGCGCTGAATATCGCCAAGAAATACATAAGTACACTTGAAAATGCCTTTTACATGATGATCTTCAAGTGAGATAATACTATCGGAACCGTATAAACGTGGCAGTGGTAATCGCCGATTCTAGGAAAAACCACACCACAACCAAGTAACAGTGAAACAATAAAACATTTCCTGAACAATTTGACTTCGCCATCTAAAAAATGCACTTTAAAGCTCGTTTCCAGCCAAACGGAAACTTAACTGGCTTTCTTGGTGGTGGCGGAGGGGCGATAAGAAAAGGGAGATGGAAATGGCTTTATTGCATCACAGTTATTTCACCAAGAGCAATGAAAACTCTTCTGTGGAATTCGATTTTTTACATTAAATCGATTGGATTATGTAAGCAAAAGTGCAAACGCCAGATATTAAAAAAATTGTTCATCACATTTTATCCTTAAGACTATAATAATGGTATCGATTAAGTACTGAATTTTGAAAAGGGCATCTATCATGAATGAATATTTCTAGTTTCCAGTAAAATCATCAATATTCGTTGGTTTGGTAACTCCATAGTGTAATTAATAGTTAATATTATGGGGAAAACCAAGAAAGCTATAGCAGGCAGCAGGGCAACATGTCCCCTAGATAACAGCGTCACTATCACAATTAGCAAACAACACCACAAGCGACATTAGTACTGGCAAAAGTTATTTAAAAAACTTTTGTCTGATTTGGAGTAAACTTGTTTCAAATTTTGAACCTCATACTCCGAAATACATATTATTGATGAACTCCTTCTATCTGAAAAAAGGTTTTACAATAAAAGTACCTTTCACGCATATTTAATGGTTCCCTTTTTTAAAACAAACATTTCGTAGCTTGCTTCCGCTTTAGAAAACGCAGGGGTGATACGCTAGGTCTATTTTTGAAACTACAAACCTACACAGAAGCATCTAGGATGTTTCATTCCATTACAATGCAGATTTTGGCACACAAATGCCCAAACAAGGCAGTTGAAACAAGACCCACAACTAGGTTAGGTGATTCAAGGTACCTCATTTACCATTGTAAAATGCTCCTGCATTTCATCACTGCTAAATTAGAGGCACCGTATTCTACTATTTCCGTGTCATTGTAAAATGCTCCTGCATTTCAACACTGCTAAATTAGAGGCACCGTATTCTACTATTTCCGTGGAGAAAACCGCTAGAGCAGAAATAAACACCTTTGGGAATTGACAGTTAGTGTACATCAACAAACTCCTAAAGCTTGTATATATCCTAGGAAATATGTATGTATGTACATGTACCTCCGTTATAGGCGGTTTTGTAAAGCTATCTTTAGAATTGTACATGAAACATCAATCAGATTTTTTTTCGCGACTCAGCTGTCGGTATTTCAACAGTCTAAATTTTCTTCAATTTGGAAACAACGGAAACAACATGTGCTGAAAGTGAATTCATCCGAGTACGTGAATGAATACATACAATGCCTACGTACCTACTTTTATTTTTCTCTGCATATTCCGTCTTTGAGATGGATCTTGCATAGAGTACAGCCATCAAAAGCTTTTATTGATGACAAATCGTATGCCTTTCTCTAGTTGTAGCATTCAACTCGCATCCATTCAAAAAAAATAAATGACATGAGAAGCATGTTTTACTGAAGTGAAAAGTTCTTCGTTTCATGATGGATGTGCATGGCTGTGCAACATGATTGGCAATGAAGTAGTATGTACTGTTCTCAATG
>JAHZNI010002353.1:0-13777 GCA_027744415.1 Seira ritae | reverse complement strand
AATTCTTTGCAACTAATTTTATTTTTAAATTTATCTCCGTCGTCATTTAAGGGCTTCGCCCTGATGTGGGAACTTTTGGAATTTTTCCATTTGATATAATTTTGCTATAATTGAATTGCTAAAGGAAAAGCTCGCTTGGGTATAAAGGCAATCGTTTAATGAACATACTCATCTAAAAAATCTTTGCGATTAATAAAACTTCTTTCTATTTAACATTAAAAATGTAAAACTTCGATTAAAAATAAAATCCTTTCAAACTAGAATTAGAAATAGCTTCGAAAGCTGGTATCTTCACGTTCCATTTGCCGTTGAAAATTTAACTGGACTTGTTTTCTCCTCGTCCTGAAAACAGAAATCATGAAAATGTTAGATTGTAACGATTGTGAGATTTGAGTCCATTTTTATCCATTACCTTCAATTTAGACTTAGGAAGATTCCCACATGCGAATTCGTTCAAAGCAACCATGTCATTATTTATTAATGGAGGCTTTTTGAGATTTTCATTGTCATCAAAAACAACGGTCGGTGGGATTTGAACACCGGCGGGGGCTGGTCCCTTTGTTACCCTGAAGGTTTCCACCTCGTCATAATCAACCCACTCTAACATCTTTTCTTTCCCCATTACTTTCTCCCAGAAGCGCAGCCAAGGTTGACTGAGTAGATTTTTGTGTACCCTCTTTATTGATTTTCTATTGACGGCGATTACGATATAGCTGAAAAGGGTTCCAAATATCAAGGTTGTTACGATACCGATGCCTGGGTGCCAAACGTAAGATGTTGACCAAACTTTAAGCCAGAAGGAGTCATCCTTATGCCTCTCCTTCCAGCCATCATGCATAACTGTCATAGGTTCAACAATGAAGTCATTCAAGTAACTGTAATGCGAAGCCACAGTAGTTGTCGTTGTTGTGCTCGACGTGATATTCTGAACAGCGCAGCCCTCAACGCTCAGTTCCAATTTCTGATCTGGAAGCTTGCTATCTCCTAGACCAACAATGATGTTTCCAATCCCTACGAAGGCGGTAATTACGATTGAAAACACCATTCCAGTGAAGACACCCTTTTAAAAATTCATAAAACACGGTGAATGAACTAGTTTATATAGTTTATTTAGAAATTATGTCGGTCATTAATCATAATCATACCAATGTGTTTGCCCAGGGTATGAACATTCCCAAAGTGAAAGCAGCCAAAATTGGCCCGAGAAGGGCGCCATGAATCAATGTGGAAAACTACAAAAGGATAACAAGAAAGTTTGAGAAAGATGTTTTAAAAATTATGACTTTCCTTTACATGAAAAAATAATTTTGAAAAAATCCTACCGGAGATAAATTAATAGTTCCATTCACAGCTTTCACCACGAACAATAGTCCAAACGCTATGAAACCTGACAATGTCGATACGACTTTGGAAACGTATCCTAGTTTCACATCGTCCCAATGTGGCCTATAATGCTTTACGAAGTCTTCAGTTATCAGGCATGTTAGTGAATTCAGTGCACTGGAAACTGAGCTGTAAATGCAAGAATACATTTCCATTAGATATAGGTTCACATAACATAGCACAACAACTTCTGTGGAGAAAACGCTCGCCTCAACGATCCACATGTGATCCCAGCCACAAGTAAACCAGGAATTACTGGATAATCTCTTAAAGCATCCATAACAAATAGGGGAATCAGTTGGTCCGCAGATGACACGGCCTAAGGAGGAAAATCCATTTTTGTAAAACTATCTTACATATGCGACATTATATTTTAGAATATATTATTCTCGTGTTACCCCAATTCCATCAACTTCCATCGGATTGCAAGAATAGTACTTTGCATAGCACAACATTCCATGAAAAGAAAGCAGGAGGATGACACAGATCATTCCACACATATTAAATAGCAGACATCTAAAAAGTACATCAGTACATGCTCATGGTTTACATTGCATAATATTTCCTTATTGACATTAAATATCTTCCAAGGATTGCATTCCACTTTTTTGGCGATATCAAACATACTGTCTTGATTGCCTCAGAGTTGGCACCGAGTTATATCGCTGAATTTGCGCTTGTGTTGCTCCGAACAAAGGAAGCCAAAGAAAGAAGCCTCCAATAATGGCAGTCCACACGGTGTGTCGTGTTCTTGGATCCGGATCAAATCTATGCAAAATTAATATCAAATCAAATTCGTGGTCTGGAAAAAATGCAAACGGAAATAATATTTTCGTGTGGGTTTAGTGATGTTCTGGTTGGTAAAATAAATATGTACATCAAAATATTTGTCCTATCGGTTGCTTCTGACTTTTCCCATGCAAAACTGAGCCCTCCCACTTCTATCAAGCCACAAATTGAAACTGACGCCAGGGCCACAAACATCACCACTGCTTGCAAAGCATCAGTCCACAACACAGCCTTTAGAAAACAAATTATTAATACTTCTTTATACTTGCATTATAAATATTTATTGTTTGAATTTGCTTCGTATATAATATTCCTTACCTTTAGGCCACCCTAAAATTCATAGAATTTTTTAAAACATTAATGCAAAAGTACCAATATTTCAATTTCGGTTATAATATTATTATACATTATGCTTACAAGAGACGAGTAGGCAATGCAAACCAAGAAAATGGCACCCGCAGAGATATAATATTTAAATCCGGCAACTGAAAAAAACAATGAACAAAATTTTTTAGCTGCATTTCTATTCCATGGCTATTCAAAACACTCAATACATTGACCTAATGTTCATTTCCCCGACCTTGATCAATTGCAAGGGCAGGTCCCAACACCGTAATTGGCTGATAGAACATCTGAAAAGAAAACGTTGAAACATTCGTTGCATATTATAACCATCACGGTATGTATCAAATGCATGCCACAACCATGCATGCATTTCTTCGAAAATGAAAGTGAAATTGAGCGTTGTCGTACCAAATGGACTATTGCAAATACGGAGCACATGCTTCTGACAAGTCGGCTAAACCGCCACTCGAAATACTATAGGGTTGATCCCAGAATAAAAAAGTAATTGAATAAAAAGTTTTCGTTACATTATTACGATTTCATACAATTCGAGATGATGCTTTTGACAGGTGAATTAATGAAAATATTGGTGAACCTCGTAAGCAGATGTCAGTTGCAAGGAAAAGAATACTGGCACGTACCAGTACATCAGCACCAAAGTCATTGGGATGAAAGCGAATGCTATCAAGGTGTAAATTTGTCCGTAATAGTAGACCTCCACAGGGTTTCCTATTTTACGGTAGAATAAAAAGATATTATTTCGTCCTTTCTCAGAACGTTTATATATTTCTTTTCCAGAGTAATTATGGCATACCTAAGAGCGTTACAGCTGAAACGAAACTAAAATTTCAGACAAAAAAATGAGATAATGAGTGAGTGGTGCATTTCCCATGAGCAACTTTCCCTTCAAAAACTTCAGACATTTTATATGATTCCAAGTAGAAAAAATTTCTCTTTAGGCTACAACGAGCGCGATATTTTAGGTATTTTCCAAACTTTTTTAACGAGTTTCTCCCATCTTTTTTTACCTGCACACAAGTGACATCGTAACGGGGAGGATGGACATAGACCTTCCGGCCATTAAGAACTCCTCGTTCGACTTGTTTTTATTCCCGAAACATCCATAAAACACTCCGATGCCAAGGGATGCCACGAGCACCGCACAAAACACGATGTATTCTGACCAATTGAAGTTTTCGGTGAAGTCCTCGATCACCCACTCAGTTCCTTCCGGAGGCTCGATCGCCATTTTGAATGAATGGAGTGGGAACTTTAACAGGTGGAGAGGGGGACACTTCAGTTGAAATAAAAACTAGGACACAAAAATCTTTCACCTGGAAGTAACCACACACCCTTAAAACTAAAACCACAAGGGGAACTCAAGACTTCTGCTATTTCTGCAAAGGAGGAGAACGACAAGAAAGTTGCGACATGCTGAGAATTTATTGCCTTTAAATTTTATTTTTGGGCAGGGCCCATGCATGAACTAAAAGGACGCTGCCGCTGCTGCCGTTATTGCGTGATTATAGCACAGGCATGCCACGCTGTAAAATGAGTTGGATCTCGAATGTGACAAAAAGGTTTTGTAATATCGACGAAGTGCAATTGGACCTATGTGCCGTGTCGTCTCCTAAAAATTTCAATGATTGATATTGATATGATTGAGATTACACACAGCAGATAGATAAGGAAAAAATGCTGAACCTGACCTAACTTGAAAATTGCATGCGTTTTTTTTGAATTTATCTAGTTATCATTATCAAACTAATTGGGATGATCTTGAGGCTTGAAATTGTCCAAGTGGGCTTGCCGTCTTATCATCGACACTTCTGTCGAACGAAACGCTGTCACTTTTTGATGCATACGTAATAGAAAACTGATAAGCGATTAGTTCATAGACTTTGTAAAGTTAGTTGCAGAGTGTCACATTAATCCACATTGATGACTGACGATGATGCTCGCTCACGCGTGTTGTCAGCATTTCCTATGACAAAAAACTGCAAAATACCTTGAACTATATTTTCTTTGTTCAAAAAGCAAACTTTTCCACCCCGGCTATTTTACAATGAGATGACTTTAAAAATGTTAGCCAGCCCAGCGTGTGCATATGTCACAGCAGAAATTCAAGTGTATATAGTCAATGTCATTGTTATTGAAATATCTATAATTTCTGTATCGTCAGTTCACTTCGCAGTTTGCACTGATTAAAAAGGATGGCGAAGCAGAATCTTGTCAAACAAGAATGAAATTACGAGTGCTTATGCTTCACCTGTCGTGTGTCATACTGCTACTGCATTGGATTTAACCAGATTTATCAAAATTGAAATGTAATTTGCGCAAACTTAGCCCAAAAGCATTTCATTATGCTGTACGAAATGATGATGACATTTCACAATGGGATAACCATGTTTGCCAAATTACTGGTTTCAAATGACAGCTATAAAGCTCTCTAAACAAGAAGTGAAGAAGTCGTTGGCTATGAGGATGATGATGATGAGGAACATTGAGGGCAAAGGTAAATAGGTATAATTTATAAAATGTATAGAGCTCCAGCTTTGTCATGCATCTCATTTTCTTTTTGTTGTTGTTTGAGTGGCTGAACTTTATTTGCAATTTGTCTAGTCAATTTGTTTTTGTCATTTTCATTCAGTGCATATCTGACTACTTTAGATATTTTGCATAAAAGTATAGCTATTTGAATTGAAGACCCTTTTCCTGGAAATAAAATTTGTAAACCAAAAATTTAACGAGCGCTCATGTCGATTTTTTGCATTGAGTCTCTAGATGGTATTGTCGCTTCTGACTCTGTGAATCGTCCGGAGAATTTCTCGAGGTGAGCGACCAATTTTTCTGAAAGGGAAAAATGCATCAAAGGATAAAGGAAGGGATTTTTTTGATAAGATCAGGTTATTATGGCCCTTTTTGGAAATATGAAATTTACAGGGAATATCCATCGACTCGCAGGAGGTATTCAGAATATTTCCGGAGGCTATCCACAATGTCCATCAACTTTGTCAATCGCACTTCCGGCTGCTCCACGGTAAGGTACGAAGGGACATTGATCCTTTCCTGAAACTTCAACACGATCTTCTTTGCATCCGCAGTTTTCACAAGGGAAAAGTTGTGCTTTGACATGAAAAGGAGATTTGCCAAGAGAGGTAGGGTTTGGTTCAACAAGTCTTCGCTCAATTGATTAAGCAGATGTGAAATGCTGGAAGAAAACGAAAGGGACAATTTAATGTCAACTTAATCTCACGACTCCCTCACGAGCACCGCAATCCGTGCCAATACGAATAGAAACATCCACGAAATTGAAGAAAGAGTAAAATGGATTGATTGAATTACATACTTGAAAAGTATAACATCTGTATCCTTAATCCGGGGCGATTTTAGACAAGTCTCAAGGGCTTTGTTGTTGAGATTAGTCAAGGGTTTCTCAAAACCCTTTACGTCAAACAGTTTCCCGAAAAATAAGAGGATTTGCTCCTCCAGTGCATTCAGCCATTTCTTTGTCACGCCTGGCTCCATCGTTCCATTCAAATGCTTGTGAAAGGTTGTGACGATATCGTCATGTCCGTGATGAACACTGTGATGATGATGATGCTCCATTTTTTAATTTCAACTGCGTTAAATGATCAATTATGAGAACTTTTCATTGCGGATGCGGATAAAAACTTAGCTAAGCCAAATCATTATTCCTGGGAATGGGACATCGCAAATATTCTTTTAGAAGTCATGCTGAATTGTAATTAGGCTTCATCCATAACAACTACTTACACGTTGCAACTTCAAGGTTATTTGAGAGATTAGATGAGCAACAATCAGGATGACTTTGCCCGTTCTGAGCCAAAATAATGATGAAGGTGGAGGGTGTAGTACCAACTCAAATTGAGCATAAAGCAAATCTGACTGAATGTGCGCAAGTAACTTTTATTTCAGTTTTCAGAATACAAGTTGAAAACGTTCAGGCAGATATGAATACAGCAACTTTTAATTTCATTCTTGATGCGTGCCCTGACTTCCTAACATAATATATAGCTAACCATCAATTTCCTCTGAGCCATTTTCATTAAGTTTCATATCACTGGGACTGTCATTGGATTGACTGCGGTGACTATTATGGCTCATGATAGTTTTTACCTCGGCCGCGTCAGTCAACTCTGGAATATTTTCACTGTCCACAGAATTCGTATACTCTTCGTAATCCTCCTCCTCCTCTTCTGTTTCCGGCATGTTCCCTTGATTAAACTCCAAGAATTTGGGGTTTCTCACCCTTGCATTGAATAAATCATAATCTCCGAGCACCTCCCTCAGTTTCAGATACTTGGCCAACATTTTCGGGTTGAGTTTGCAAAAATGGTGATTATGATCATGATGGTGGTGGTGATGACGGTTCTGATGATGGCTGTGTCGACTGTGACCTGGGTCTTGATAAGCATGATTAATTTTGTCCCAGTCAGTCTCTGGCTTGGAGTAGTCCTCTCCTCCGTATTCCCCACTATATTGATTGTCCAGCTCAACGCATTTTTTTTTGATAAGCATGGTTAATTTTGTCCCAGTCAGTCTCTGGCTTGGAGTAGTCCTCTCCTCCGTATTCCCCACTATATTGATTGTCCAGCTCAACGCATTTTTTCAGCTTCTCGAAACATTGGCTGTCATCGGGACAAGCTATGACTGAACCTACTAAGCACTGCCCATCCTTGGGACGTCCTCCTCCTCTGCTTTTCAAATATTCTTGAATTCGTTTAGCTTGTAAATCATCAGCGGAGTTTTGGTCATGTCTGTCAGGGTAAATGAGACTGAGAGTTGGAAGAACGTTCTTGGAGGGAGGAACCGATTTCTGGAGCATTTCTCGGAGGAGAGCAGCATTTGAATCAGTTTGTAGGTCGGGGACTCTGACATCATCATATTTTTCGGGCTCGAGTTCCGTCGCGGGCACCTCCACAATATCTCCCTTTTTCCTGGGCACTATGCTTGGTATGTTGACGGAAACACGGGTGTCCAAAGTCCGAACGGCAGTTTGCCCCAGCATTAGCTTGGGGAGTGACCAGGGAATAGGTTGATCTGGAGCTGAATAATAGCCTGCTTCACTGCTGAAAAATTCATCGCACATCTGAATCTCGAGTTTTTCTTCGGGTGTCAACGAAAGATTGATTCGGAATTGCTGTGGGAGGGTTTTGTACGGGAAGATTTCCTCGCTGAAATAAACCTGTCAAAAATTCCAAAATAAAATGCCTCAATGGGACTTTCCTATGAAAATTATCTTCTGCGTCATTTGGAGTAGAATAACGTACTCGACGGACTCTTGCGCTGGCATTAATCTTGATTCTTTGGATGGACGTAAGCCTAGTACCAAATGCGTTGAAAAGGGCATCATCTAAATTCACGCAGGCCTAAAATAGCCCAATTATAAATCGTAATTTAATTATTAGGTCCGTGAATTTATGATTTTTGATTGATTTTCAATCGCCAAATTACGTAGTTCCATGTTGGACTGAGTCGCATCGGGATTTCAAGATTGAGCTCACCAATCGTACAACGAGCTTTAAAGTTCTTTGCACTAATCTTTCGAGAGTAGCCCATTGAGTCAAGTGCCTTTTTTGGAAACATTTTTTACAATCATAAATGCAAAGATGTTTCATTATGTGAACAAGTTAGTTACATATTCCCTAACCGTAAATTCGACACTTGAATATCCATGCAAATCCCTCATGAGTATCGTCACGTAAGGCATGTCAACATTCATGACGCTTCTGGTATGCGGTGGACAAACCATGTAAACAGATCCATCATGAGGTCCAATAAGCTCCATAACTGGAGCATTTATCTGGTGATCGAATGCTTCCCTGGTGCGTCCACGTTTCTGCTTTGGACCGGCCTAAAGTTGACGTATGAAAAAAATTGTTTTAATCAATGTCTGTGTACTCTGTACACTTTTATAAGTGGAATCTTATCAAGTGATTGCGATTGTATCATAAAGTCAAAAGTAAACACCTCAAATCCCCAATTATGAAAGCATCGTTTATCTTCATTGAAAAAGATATTGACCAATCCTGGTTTCGAGTACTTCGTGTACAGCTGGAAAGGAGCGTACTTTTTCTCGTTGAAGGGTTTCGCAAATTTAGGGCGAACCCCACACTCCCCCTTACCTTCTCCTGGCTTTGGAGTTGGAGTTGCTGACATTTTAAATTATTTTAAGAAACATGGGCAAATCCAAATTTTTTCCAGATTTTTTCTCGACGAAAGTTTCAGGAACTCGATTCGACTAGATGCACGCATACATACATGCTACATGCGTATAACGTGTGTGTCGTGCCTGACCTGACCAACCGACCATAATTTATTTTTAACTTGACAGAATCCCATGTTTCCTTGGCTCGAATTCCTCATTTTGAAGCAATTTCAACGGGTTGTACGTACCTATGTATCACGCATTGCGACTTGCGACTTGCTTGCGTCTCGGCAAGGAAGACAAAATACCTACTTATTTTATTAAACCAAAAAGTCCACCTCTCCGCTCGATTCTCCCACTGCACTGCATTTCTTTTCTTCCATGGGCAATTTCCTCTTTTAATGATCATGATTTTCTCCTAATGAGCATTTGCGGTACGTACCGGTACATAAATTGGAAGTTAAGAAGTGCTTTTTCTTCTTTTTTAAATGGAACCCCTTCTTCGTTTTCTTTTCTAGAATGTAGTACTAATGGCACATTCGCATTCACATGGAGAAGTAGAGCGTTTTTTCCCTCTCAGTCAGACTCCCGCTAGCAGGAACAGAGTTATTATTAAAATTGGCTAGAGCGATCTATTACAGGATTTTACTTATATTGGAGAAGTAAAAACCGTCTTCTACGTTTTTCCCTTTTATTTTTATCAAAAACTTTTTATGGACTCAGTAAATAACATAAACTTTTTTTGCACGAATGCCCCCTCCATTTCCCTATTTCTTTGCATGACACAAGACACTTCAATTATGTGGGTGGGTATCTTATGGAGAAAAAAATCTTTTTTTCTCAATGTTATTCCCACAGAGCCAAAATGAAATGTCCCAATAAAAAGCAGTATTTTTGCAAGACATACAAATATCTACATACATGCACCCCCTTCACTTTCTTCGAAGGAAAAGCCATCAAGGTAAGCAAAAACATTAATGACAGAACTCGTAATTTTTTATTGGTTTTATGCTCGTTCCTCCTATATCAATATTGCGTAACTAGAATGTACTATTCTTCGACGAAAGTAAAAGGCATAGATTTCTCATATTCCCTCTCGTGGTGCAAAATACGCAAGGGAAACACATTTGTCAAAGTGAATTTTTATGTCGGCATTTTCTACCCTAATAATTTTGCATCTAAACTTTCTCCATGAAAAAAAGACCAAAACTTTCTTCATCCTCAGGTAAACTAACTGCTGCTGTAAACTTCTAGTTTACAGCTCGTAAGAAAGCAATTTGTCACGAGGTCTTTTTCCAGCACGAAAATGAAAAATGCGAAAGGATTTTTTTCTCACTTTCATTCTTTTTTTCTATGAAATTCATCGATGTCCTAAATTATTGATGCCTGAGTCACGTTTCAATAAAATCGTAATCAAACATCGTCTTTCTACCTTCACCTCTTCCTCGTCTGAGTAATAAGGGCACTTCTCACGGCGAGAATTTTTTTATCCTCAACAAATCCCATAATATGCTTTTCGGATCTTACGTTCCCCCAACATTAAATTAAAAATCTAAGACGTAAGCTTTTAGTACTCACATCATCCTCAGTCCTCAGCTCGACAGAGCCCCTCCACTTTCTCTGGAGATTGGAATCGGAAGCGAGCAGGGAAAATTTAATGTGCAAAGCACAAGCACAGCGTTGTACACACAGGCTTACACTCCATTCATGTGTCACGACGCTGGCTGACGTGTTATACATGCATTTAAGCTTTGGGTTACATTATAAGACTATCTCCTCGTCCCCCGATTTCCTGCTATGAAAAGAGGTAATAATAATATTATAATATATAGTTTAAGGTAAAAATAAGATCATTTCCTCCGGATGGACTTAGTACTTCAAAGATGCAAAGCAATTTTTTGCAAAGCTTTACTCTTCTCTCTGTCCAGGTTAAGCACACTTGATTCTTTTACATCAATCACGAAAAAAAGGAAGGGAAAAAATATTCAGGGAGCTTAGGTGACTCGAACTTTGTGTAGTTTGGAGGGAGAGGGGCTTAACGTAATGTTGTTATATGGAATCATCATCATCATCATTATACTCCTATGAACGCCATGCCTTTCCCTCCTTCAGCTCCGTCGTCTTCATTTTTTTCCTTTCGTGGAGCAGAGCAATATCTTACAAACCAACGAGCAGCCAACATAATCTTAAAGGTTTTCTTGCTTTAAGGAAAGGAATTTAATCCGGTATGTGTAGTTTCAAGAACCACCACCACCAGCGCGCCCACATAAAGTTCATATTATAGTACATATTATTTGGCATATTGGTCGTGTTTTCCACTCGAGAGGCGAGCATACATCGAGAAGCGATAGATTTTCAAGTGATTTTAGCATTGATTGATAAGTACTTTCAAAGGATATACCTAAGCAAATCCCTCGAATAACCCAGCCAGTCTTAACTGGAATGTTTTAGCTAGAAGGATACGCTGCACACTCTGCTCTACAATCTAAAAACAACACGGAACATCCATATGATGCCTCTGGCAATTATCAGTTAAATCCTTTATGATAGATAGATGTAAGCTTTTTTATTGATTGTAAACTCAATTACATTACAAACTCCATTTTAAAGGAAGGTTTGCTTGCGCACTTCCTGAAATTGGTGGGCTTTACCTGAGACATAGAGAGAGAAATTAATGGAACAAATATTTTGGAACTTACCATTCCCCTCGGGTTACACTTTGGATTTTCAATTTTCTCACGACGAGAGTCTCATCCTCTATAATGTTCGTCGTAATAAACCCCTTTTGAGTTTATTTAGACGATCGTTTTTTTTAAACACAGAGTTTTTATGGCGAGCCCATCCATATTCAGCTTTAATGCGCCCCCGTAAAAGGCTCTTGGAAGATGAACAAGAACTTGAACAGGGATCCCCGAAATCTTTGAGAAGCCTTGTTTCGTGTCATGTGCCTTTTCTAGAGTGCAAGCAAGGCAAGGCCCACATATGCAAGATTGATTTGTCTTGTTCGTAAAATTCCATCCATAATTCATAGCTTCCCTTAAATAACGGTATTTTTATCTGCTCGTAAAAACTACATGGGAAAATATGAAAAACATTCATGTACGATAAAAACTGTTTATTTCACTTTCCCTACTGCGCTACAATTTTCTATTGTTAGGTGATGTGATATTGTGATATCATAAAACAAAAACGTGCATATTCCCGCACTGTATATGTACTATTACTATTATTTTCCACTTTGGAATTCACATGATGTTTACTAGCAGTCATCAAACATATTTCCCATTTATTGGAGAAAGGAAATGGAAGCAGTAGTAGTAGAACCGTTCTCGTATGGAAATTGCTGTTAAGAATGAGGATTTTCCCTGCATGTATCCATTGTTCATGCATTTTTACGAGGACATCACATCCTCTACGACAGAAAGACAACTGTCATCTCATCCCATTCTCGAAATGTTAGTATTCCCCATAATCCCAGCCGGACTGGACTGAACTGGACTGGACTTGGCTTGGATAGGATTGGGATTGGACTAGTGACTGGACTGGAGTTTTTTCCAGACTCTTGACCCTTTCTCCTTTTATTTTTATAATCGTCATAGTCGTCATCATGAACAACTCAAGAAATGCCATTTTCCATTCCCCGAAATAGAATTCACGCTAGTCTACCTACCTTCATTTTTTTAGGAATTTGATTTCGCTTCTTCGGTCGAATCATATTATATCCACGAATCTTCCCCCAGGAGCCTTTATATGCCATTCAAGGAAAAAGCAATAACCATGTACAAGTCGCTATCTATGATCACATTCTCATTTTCGTCATGAAAGTCAAATGACAAGTGAAAGGAGCTTCTGTTTGGCTAATAACGACCATCTTTCTTATCCATATATGAGCATCGTCAACATCACGGTGATGATGATCATCATCTTCTACTTCATGTACTCAACCGGAAATCTCCTAGTATAAATAAAGAAGTGCTTCGTGTTGCAAACCTGCCTTCAGACAAATAAAGAGAGAGAGAGAGAGCATTTTGTTTTCTACTTGTCCATCGACATCTACTATTACATTACTACTACTGCATTTTCCCCTTTCTCTCCTTTTTTATGCACCATCAACTTCCCATGCCAGATCATATTTACTTCGTGGAAGCAATCAAATAATATATTTTCTCTTGTTCCCCTTAATCCATGTCAAAAATGGAAAAACGCAATTTTTGCAAAGTTTCTGCTCGGCTGAGAAAATAGTTTTTGTGGAGTGGAGTGACATCACACCACACAACCACCACCACTCACATCTCCTCTTTTCCCTTTAGATAGGATGTGATGATGATGTGATCGCGATCGTCATCATCATTTCTTTTCCTTGGCGTGCATGCATTATGTATATTATTACGGGGAGAAAGGGAAACGAGCTCAAGACAAGTAAATGATGAGTTCGGGATGGAGTTAACAGAAAAGAAGATCATGTTCCCATCATTGACATTCCATTTCCGTTCAATAATACCATCATCATCATCGCTAGTGTGGGTATTGGACCATACGCAATTCAACATTCAATAATCCGCGAAGGAGCATTTTTCTAAACACTGAACAACAGACAGGATGAGAGTGGAAAAAATACTTTCTTTTGTTGCCTGCTTTGTAGATACTTCTCATTCTCAGAAAAATGAGATGAGGAGAGAGGATCGTAGGCTGGACAATGGTAATGCTATGAATGAGTTTTACTCTGAAAAATACATATAATCCGGGTCCGAAGTTGTTGCGTCATTCATTTTGCTAAAAAACGGATAAAAATAAATAAGGATAAAAATAAAACCATTATAGGTATAATGGCAAGGGTGAGGATTATATTCACGGTGGTGGCATCATTTTTTCACGGGGACTTTTAAATGTCATGACTACACGAGCCTTTAAAGTAGATGGCTTTGTCTCCAGTCCTTATTAGGATCTCGCTATGCGTAAGCTAGGCGAAGATACTTATGGTTTCCTGCTGTCAGTGGTAGCGTACGTCCGTACGTCCGTCCAGACGATAACTCTCGAACGAATTCGAATTTTTTAATTCTGTTTTTTTGCAATCGATTCCTCAGTCCA
>JAHZNI010002352.1:0-10376 GCA_027744415.1 Seira ritae | reverse complement strand
CCAGTTAAGCCACCAAGCATTTTTCAAATTCCCAGTGATTGTGGCGTGTACGAATACTTCTCGAAAAAACTCAGAAGATGTATCAAGATTGGAAGCGCTGAAGACGAAGAACTTCAAAGGGAGGAAGAATTTAAGCGAAAACTTTCAGAAGCGGTTAGAACAAAGTCACAGACGGCTGCTGCCACTTATGCAGGTCCTAATGGAGCGAGTAGCAGCGCATCAAGGACCGGAGGAGGATCAGTTTCTACATATGCCAACTCTCGTCCTGGGAATTCCAATTCCGGTGGGGCGATTCAAGACGAATACGGCTATAATGATAGGCGACAACAAGCCAATTACAGCGGTGGTGGAAGCTATGGAAACGGCAGAGGTAGTTCAAAAAGTCAATCTAGTAGAGAAAGGGGCTCCTCGTCGTATTCTTCTAAAGCTTCCGCATCGGCTTCTGCGTACTCATCGTCTTCCTCATCTGGCGAGGGAAACGACGATTGGCGAAAATAATTAGGTAGACGCCAGTTGCCCCGACACGAATTGAATATTTTGTATTGAAAACGAACATGTTCTTTCTTCTGACTTTTTTCTTCAAAGTTTCTGAACTTCTTCTCATTTACTAATTCTTTTGATCATGCATAGGAAAACCTGGAATTTGAAAGGTGATAGTGAAAACATTCATGTAAATCCTTATAAAAAGAAAATAAACATTCCATGCATTCAGATCCAGAATTTTTTTATATTTCTGTCTGGTTCTATGCCTTTCAACGTACAAATTTACACTACAAAACATTTTATGATATAATATCATATTGGCATAAATTCACATTTACATATTATAGAAGCGGCATTAAGCACCTACACAACTAAACACAAATCCCAAATCATTCAACGCGTGAACTCTGAGGTTTTCCCAAAGCTAATGTAAATTATTTGTTCCATGAAAACATCCAGGGGGCAACCGTAGACACGAGCAGCCAAAACCCAGCTTTGTTCCAGAGGAAGATGAATACATTGACAGGGAATTTGCTAGTGATGTTGTCGCTCGCCATAACTCCTACAGGGCAAAGCACTCAACCCCTCCTTTAAAGTTTGACGAAAAGGTATGAAAACATTACTCATGCAAGTAATAAATTGAAATTTGCGATGGCCTTAGGAACCAAACTTGCAGGAATTGATTTAACTGTACGTTTTAGATGAGCATTAAAGCACAAGAATGGGCTTTTGAGTTGGCCCAAGGAAGAGTCCCCTATAGCCACAGTCCAGATGCCCAAGCCGGGTTTTACGGAGAAAACCTGCACATTGTCAACTACCGATCCCCATCAGGAGATGAAATAGTTGACACATGGTACAGGGAAAAGAAGAACTTTGATTACAGGGATCCCTTGCTCATTAAGAGTCCCAAAAGCTTTAAAAATTCTGCTTTCACAGCAATGATATGGAAGGTCAGTTTATGAAAACCAGGCTTTAATGTATGTAAATTTATAAAACCTTTATTTAATTCTAATTGTCTTCCATTTTGTTGCAGGCGTCAAGAAAAATAGGAGGTAATTGATTTTTTTGGTTAAAGCACGTAATTTATGATATCAATTGAATTGAGCATGATGTGATATGGTTAATTTTGAAATTTTGTAGTTGGGAAAGCGACTTCAAAAGATGGACGAACATTTGTGGTAGTAAACTACTTTCCTGTTGGTAAGAAATCTTTATAATACATACAGTACATGCCTAATAAATAAGGAATTACAATTACAAGCAATGTAATATTTGCACATTATCTATAACTATGTTATCCACAGGAAATATCGTAGATGTTTTGGAAGATAACGTCCTACCCTCCAGGGCGGATCTGGCTTCTACGAAGGGAACTTTTTATTGACCACGCTATTTATGCAAAAACTTGTGCCTCCTTGATTACTTACTCTCAATCAACCTTCTTCGTGTGCAATATAACGTGTAAATTGATTGGCATGATTAAATAATTGATTTGTTGAAATAGAATTCTGGTTATGCAACTAGGTGCATTATCATCTACATTAGTAGTGTCAATATTAATTTTAATTTAATAAATTGTGAAGTAGGTTGAATGTTTTCATAACATATTTGCACAAATAAAATATTCAGTTGGTTTAAGAAATGCATGAAGTGAAATGAACGAGTGCATGAAATGGACGAGTGATTCTTGATTCTTTTCTCATATCTTCAGGATTTTTTGTACCGGACCTTGGCAACATTTGAAGCGTTCTAAAATGACCATGATTCATTTTATTAATGAAAATGACCCCGTGGAAAAGAGTTTAAAATGGATTATAGCAATAGGAAGCTCGTTAGGTATAATGCCCGTATCCATCTCATTGAAAAAATCTGGCTCGTTATATTTTCGGTAAGTGAAGCAATCTGTCGCCCATTCTTTTTAAATACTTAAGCACATATCTGGGTTTTAACACGGAATCAATTGCGCATTTTTGTCAAAGCTGGTGCAGCTTCCCAGTCTGGTACTGCACATTCATTTTTTCCGTATTCCTTTTCATTGGTTACCATCAAACCTTGAATTTTTTCATGGTTATGAATCAACACCCGAGTATTTTGCATGTCTTGAAGGATTGGGAAAATAAGTCATTTTTTCTTCTTACTTGCTCAATGTAAGTAGAAATGTTGGAGCAAAAATATTTTTACAGTAAACTGTAATAATGCTTTTCATAAATTTATTCGCCTTTCACTAACAGCCATTTCTATTTTCTCAAAAACGGAGAGAAAATTATATCGCTTTTGGCTTCTTGGTCTACAGCAACAAAGGAGCTGAATACTGTGTCCACGTTCACGATTGACTCGAAATTCCCTGGATTTTGTGTTCGAATAATAATGTTCCTTCTCAGCTTAGGAGTAATTGAAACGTCACTTTTTAACATTTCAAAACTGGGGGTACAGGACAAGAATACCGGATATCGACCCTTACTGGAAAGATTCATTTACACAGAAGCAGATGAATTAATGCCTCATTTGCCAAAGAACCCGGTTGTTCATCTCGTTGTGTTTTATGTCATGAAACTGGGAATGATCCTCTGGAATTTTAATGACATATTGATCATAGTGCTTTGTCGAGCAGTATCGTTCAAATTTTTGCGAATCAACGAAGAGATCACAGCTAAATTGAATTTGTTCCGAGAATATGAGCATTCAGTCCTGAGCAAAGGAGTTAATGGTAACATGGAAAAGAAAAATAGCGAAGGACCTCATAAAATCGGCTTTGACAAAGTTATTCATAGCGGGGAAATCAAAGAGAAACCTATAAATAACATCGAAAATTTCTGGGAAGAGACAAGAAATAACGTTTTAAAACTTTGTACGTTCTCACAGAATTGGACTACTTTTATAGAGCCCCTTGCTGTAGGTTGTTATGGCTTCAGTGTCTTTCTGATAATTTTGAAGGTAATTTTAAAAAATTGTTCGCAAATTATTTTTAGAATCAGAGTTGATTCTTACGAGATTGTTTTTTTTTCGTTCGAGTCCCTTTGCCTTTTAATGCAATAATTTTTAAATTGGGCTTTTGAGCTAAAATTTGATGCACAGCATTGACTTGTTAAAGACAGCTCGAATTGAATTTCCATCGACTAACCTTTAGGCGTTTGAACATAGATAGTATGTCGGTTTGCCTAGCTCAATGACTTTATTTTTTAATGAAATACTTTTAAAATGACATATTTATTTATGTAGGTTTATGAATAAATTGTGGCGATTAGAATTTTTCTGGCTATTCCTTTAGATTTACATCCGTTGGTATAATGTATAAATACAAATGGTCTAATTTCTCAGTTTATCAGTTTCGGCTGTGGTTTTCGACAATTTTACGACTTATTACGAACAGAATTACTAAGCATTTATTACATATTACATTATATTGATTTCAATCAATTCTGATTCTATCGAAGTTGCTCAGTAGATTTTTTATTTAATTCTTCCTCCAATATTTTGCTTCGTCTTTTCTGTTAAAGGTTCTGGAAGTATTGTATGACATGGGAAACGATGAGACTTCCACTTCTTATTTGTTTACGTCTAGCTTTCAGGTCATTTTGAGGGTGCTACTGGTCACGTATTATGCTTCAAAAGTGCATCATTCAACTAATGACATCCTCAAAACGATTCAATTTTCCAATGATTTTCTCTACACTAATGCGGTATGTCACACTCAATCAAAAATGTTAATACACACGAGGTCTAGGTATTTGGAGATGAAGTTTAATTTGCAATTTCAAGTATTCATTAACTTTAGACAATACGGTTGGAACGAATGCTGGAACGTCATCCAGTGGGGGTTACTATGTTTGGAACGATTCGCATAACGAGAAAGTTTTTCATTTCGATCATATCCTTCATTTTTACGACGGAAATTGTGCTTCTCCAAGCGATGAGTGCAGTTCATGGTCGTGGAAGCAACGTTACATGTGAATGGTTGAGAACACGCTGTCAAAGCGTGGGTTAACAATCCGCGAACATTGGGTATGTAAAGAAGCTTATCAAAACATTTTCTTAAAACAATCTACTTGACCAAATAGGTACCATAAAAGCAAATAAATGATTTCTTCTTTACCATAGAAAAATTGAAATTTAGGAGTTGAAAATAAAATAAAATTCTTGAAGAATCGACTTAAAATAGATCAATATGTGGCCTCATTTAATTAAAATGTATTATGCTGACGCTCGTAAATAATATGCTTGTAAGTACACGAATATTATTCCAATCTAGTGCCTTTCAATTATCCACATAACACGATCCGATTAGATGGAAAATACAAAATCAATTTTTAAATATGAAATTATTCCATGGAAGACCATGAAAAGCTTTTGAGCTAATTGTAAGAAAGTCGGAAACGCCAACTCAAACAAATTACACAAAAAAATTACCTTAACCTCAATTGACTGCTCAATATGGTACATCCTAATCGTATTCTGTATTTATGGATAACGCCCTGCCGCCCTTCAAATGTAGTATTTTAGTACTTTAGGAAAGTAGGTCACAAGCATATATTGATAAGGTGCACTAGTGGGGTAGGAAATGATTTGAAAATAAAATGCAATGCATAATGTGTCAAATATTTTCTTATACTGGATCAAGAACCCTCCTTTGTAGTACGTTCGATTTTGAGCATGAGACTGTTTTTAAATTGGATCTTTTTAAGCAGTTATCTTTTTATTATGTTTAACGCATTTAATTTAACATAAATACATACTTAAGCGCAAGGGTTCCTTAATCCTTATCTTAAAGTATTGCTGAAGGTGATGGACTTCAACCCAGTTGAATCAAGCCTCAAATGGACCTTAGTCTTAGGGAGGATTATAGGCGCCATTCCCATTTCAATTGCATTGAATAAATCAAATCTTAATGTAAAATTTTGGTGCGTGAGAACAAGTTGAAAAAATAATAGCCTCGGTTTTGATAGCATTAAATAAGCTTTTGTTTTTGGTTCTCATCACATAGTTGGCGAAGCTTTTCTGCTTTGCATAGTCTCCTTCTATTTTTGGCCACATTTCTTCTCTTCATTCCCAATGTTTGGGACTGTTCTCTTCAGGTAATACGGAATTCTAAGGACATTTTGCACCAACTTCTAGCCATTGAGCCAACAGCGTATCGAATAACTACAATATTCCTGTAAGCTATAGTTAGTTAGTTAGTTCAATTTTATTGTTATTCAAACATCAATTAAACTATGCGATATTCAATATTCACCGGGGCAATTGAATGTAATTACAAAATTAATATGCATTTGCATTCTTTAATGGGGGGGGTTTCTTTTCTATCACTTCAAGTTCGGCCTATTTCATTAAGAATGCAGCAAGGCTGGTTGAAATTGTGAACGAATGGAGATGGGCACAGGAGCAACTCAATTTTCAGTCGAAGGACATCAAATTTCCGAAATTCTGCATATTTATCAATGTCATAGTTTTGAGCTTAGGGATTACTGAGAATATTCTATTTGATGTTATCATATTCGAGAAGAATGGTACTTTCTTTGTACAATACACACGTTTCATGCTCGATACGGTAATGATTGTAATTTGCGGTATGTTTTGCTCAATTTAAGGGGATTCAGTGAATGGTCTCCCCTTCCTTCAACAAATTTACATTTTAGAAGGCGAATCCAAAAGCTTTTCTGAATTGATCCCATTTCACCCGGTTACGTCTACGTTCTTACTTTATGTCGGGAGAATGACAGTCTTCACTTGGAACTATGGTGATATCTTTCTCATAATTTTATGCAGAGCACTGGTGTTTCAATTTCATCAAATGAATGAGGAAATCCAGCAGCATTTTAAAACTTCCCAAAGAATGGACGAAAGGTCTTTAAATGAAGTTGTAATAGATTCTGGGGTAAAAGTTGCATCATCAACAATGCAAACAATTCGCCTAGCAACATGTCAAATCTCTCGATTTGATGTGGACGTTTTCTGGGGCGTAACTCGAAGCAAAATATTAATTCTAATTGAATTATCGCATAAGATTACAAGATTCGTGGGTCCTCTTGCAATGGCTTGCTACAGCCACATAATCTTTTTGATTATTACAAGGGTAAGATTATTAACTTCAAACTATTGTTATGGGTATAATGCAATGTGCTTACTAATCTTGTAACACACAGATTCTGCAAGTCCTATGTGGCTCCAAGAATGCCAGTGAAAATATTGCATATGAGGGTATATCAAGTCTGCAATTCAGTTTGAGGGTCATTTTGGTGACGTACTATGCTGCGCTAGTTCACCACTCTACGGAGAAAATTGTCCAGACCATTGAATGTTCCCCGGATGTTTATGGAACAGAAACGGTATATGCATAATACACACATTTACCCATGATTGGGAAATGTTTTAGTTTTATACAATATGGAAATATTTGTAGAGCAATCGTCTGGAACGAATGCTGGAACGTCATCCTGTCGGAATAACTTTATTTGGAGCCGTTCGTATCACCAAAGAATTCTTCATAACAATGATAAGCTTTGTATTCACCACTGAAATTGTGCTGCTTCAAGCGATGAGCGCTGTTAGTACACGTGTTTGAAAGGACAGTTCCGGATACCTGGATACTTTTTTGATGGATATGAATATGAATTGTCTTGATTATTATGAGTAAATCGGATGAAATAAAAAATAATAATTTCCTGTTCATTTAAGCAAGATCATATACTGATGCTAATTCATGGAACTTTATTCTTCCATGATGCTAATTAATTTGCTGATGTGGTCATGGGTAAAAAAAATATTTATCTAGTACCTGACCTTATTCACTTAACCGTCGGCAACCCACTCTAACGTCATTGAAATTAGTTTGCAATAATTCTTCATCAATTATCATATGTTCTAAGAAAATGATACTAAATCAGGAAACTTTCATAATTCAAAAGACTCATCGCTTCCAACCAGATGACCCCACTGACATGGGTTTGTTTCGAATTTTATTGTTGGGTCGTGTTCTAGGGACAATCCCCTCCTCATTTTCCTTTAAGCCTTACAAAAGTGTGACATTTCGGTAATAGCATTTATATTAATGTTTGTATCTCGTCTTTTTTTATATGTATAAGAGGGTACATTTCATGCTGACTTTATCAAAAGGTTTTGCAGTCTAGCGGCTTTGCACACCTTCACGTTAACATTTCTCAGCATCATAATTCAATTTCCTCAAGTTTGCGGAGGCATCAAAAACTTTGGGTCTCATCGCAACATTTTGCATGAGTTGGGGGCATTAGAAGAACCATTGTTTTCTCTGTCTTTAACCACGACGTAAGCCTTGTATAAACTGTTGTTTTCATTGCTAAGTGTTGTGTGAAGATTTTATTCGTCTCACTCTCAAGATTTTCTGCATTTAGATTCATTTTCTTCACGAAAAATTCAAGAGAACTATTGAACATTCTACGCCTGATTTCAAGCACGTTGCGAGACTTAAATTTGAAATCTAGGGATTCAACTTTTCCTCGATTCTGCATGGTAGTATCCCTGGTGATTCTAGGTATTGGAGCAACTGAAAACACGCTCTGGCATATCTTTGCAGTGCAAAAAGAAGGTATTTCTGCATTTAATTAAATCAATATTATGCTTGGTAATATTTCAACTTTTTTGGTAGATGAAAGTTTCCGCTACAAATCAACTATGGAGAAGCTTTACACGGTTGAGGCAATCTACATCAGAGACATCGTTCCAAATAACGTCTTATTCCATCTCCTGTTTTTCTATCTCAAGAAAGTGGGGTCTTACACTTGGAATTTTGGGGATATTTTTCTCATAGTGTTATGTAGAGCAGTATCCCATAAATTTTTCGAACTGAACATGGAGATTCAGGAGGTTATTCAAGATATGGAATCTGTTAACATGAAGTCCATGGAAGTGAGAAAAATAGTTACCATATTCCATTTGGATACTTCTAATCGTTATTGTTACCGGAGAAATGGGAATATACGAAGTCATGGGCATGTGACGTGGGAAATGATTAGATTTAAAGTCATAAAACTTTGCCAAATGGGAGACGTTGTGGGGAAATTTGTGACACCACTTTTGTTAGCTTGCTATGGATATAACTTATTTTTCGTCATTTTAAACGTATGTCAAGGGTAAAAATGTGTTTAAAATATTGTAGCATTACTTTATCTTATTTTCATATTTTATATAGATTCATAATTTTTAAAATCATACAGAGCCTGAGGTTTTTCTTCGATTCGAATTGGGAGTCTGACAGATCTGTTTACATATACATGTCGATATTTCAATTCGGTCTAAGAGTTGTGCTAGTCACTTACTACGGAGCTCAACTCTATCATTCCACTGACACGATTGTGAAGACGTTGGAATACTGTCCAGAATCTTGCTTTTCTGAAACGGTATAGGATCGATTTATATGCTCAAGTATATTAATATAAAAGTTTAGATATAGGCTGGCCGATTAGAGAGAATGCTGAGAAACCATCCAGTTGGAGTGACGATATTTGGATCATTAAGAGTGACAAATAAATTTTTCTTGTCCATCGTGAATTTCATGTTCACAATGGAAATTGTGCTGCTACAGGCCATGAGTGCCACTCAGTTGAGATTACACAACAATAACTCCACACAATTTAGCAATGACACTTTCACCTCATGATAGTATGCATGTTGATGAAATAATCCTTCTTGTTGACAAAATAGTAATTGCATTATGGCATTTGAAAAACTTGTTCTTATGAGCTTCTCTTATAAAAATACAAATTTTCGCTAGTCCTTTTTACCTTTTGCGTTGATTCAATCGAAAATGTCGCCAGCATAACTTCCGATTAAATTGTCAAAAAAATGGTAAAACTAGAGATATGACCGGTAATAAACTGAAGAATTTGTTTCACATTTTCCCAAATGATTTCATGCATAATTTTGAAATGCTGGTTGGTAGAAATGGGTGATACCTAAAGCTGAGGAAGATGCTTCGACAAATAGATGCAATTGTTATTGGTGACGATAGTAAAATATCTGAATAAAGTGTGGCTTTATATCTTTGAATTTTTGAGGATTTAATTTTACTTAGTACAGGAGCTTTCCAATTTCTATAGTACTATTCAATTCAATAGTACTATTACTTTCTTGAGACAAAGTCTGTTCTCAAACTAAACCATTTANCTAAACCATTTAATTTATCAATCTAATATTATGGATGCATGAGAACGTATAAATTTGTTCCACTTCGCCCACTACTAAATTTGATCACTGCATGCTAACAGAAATATTAGTAGAAGATTGTCGAGCATAAAATAAAAACATGTTATTTTTAAACCCAACAGCTGAAACGAAAAAAATAAATTGCTAACTTTTAAAGTTTTGCTTCCTGCCACGCTCGTTTTTTTATACTGCAAATAGGTATTTAAGTAAAAGCGGCAGGTAAGCATGGCTGCAAAATGAATATTAAATTTTTTTCAGGAAGAACGTTTGGTAAATACGTAAATATTATGCTTTTCCAGTGAGAAAAATACGATAACTACAAAAACCATTAAAATAAAAAAGGCTTTTTAATATTTCGTCAGGTAAAGCAATCTTAAGTAAATGCTCAGTTATGTGGAAAGGAAAGAAGCAGTCAATTGAGTTCCAATGGGTACATTTTACCCAATTCCATTAACGATGGTCGCACTCCCCAACTTTTCGAATCCACGAAATATTCTTTCTCGTTGCTATAGCTTGCATGCAAACAAACAGCTCGACCGTCCCAAATCAATTCCCTGTATTTTCAGAAGACATTGTTAGAAAAATGTATTATATTTTAAACGATGCCAAGGTTAGATAAGTAGAATACCCAGGAGGGAGTTTTTCAGGCATTAGATGCGGATATGTTGCACTTCGCTCCCGCGAGGTTTCCCCTCCCGTGTATCCAAGCTTCCTCTCAG
>JAHZNI010002351.1:0-20241 GCA_027744415.1 Seira ritae | reverse complement strand
ATAGTCGACGGCTTTCATTTTTTTCTAGATTTCTATATCGAGTATTCCTTGTCTATTTATGTAGTACAATTTTGGTAGTCCAGAATCTCTACTGCGTACAGGAGTTTCACTATTTTTTAAATGGATTGATGAAATATTTTTTACAGAAATTTCCTGTATGATTGTGATAAAGATAAGTTCTAAATGAGACAGCTTACTCTGAATTACAGAATTACAGAAGGAATTTTTAATTATACTGATACATGCACCGCATTCCAGTAATTAAAAAACTCTCTAGCTCGTTGCATTCAAGTATATCATACATTGAGCAATAACAAGTAAAATGTTAAAGTAGATAAAATCAATCATAAAATACTGTAATAAAACGAGTGAATCTTTCTTATCATGATCATAAATCAAGGTTAGCCAATTGTTTGCCAATATATAATATTCGGTGTGTTTGAGTCTTATTTGTTGTCGACATTTCATAAAGATCTCAATAAAAGTAGCAGTACAACCAGGATATCATCGCTACATTTCTTGTCCGTGTCGCATGTCATGAGTTTTGACGCGTTTATCTGTTGAACTAGCATATATGTATGTTTGTCAATTAACTATGCGGGTGTTTGCTGATAGTGATGACAATGACTATGATAAAATTTTCAGCTGTTTTCAGTTTTCTAAACCAAGCCATAAAAGTAAATAGCATGTTCTGGATTGTTGATTGGGATTATATTTAGGTGTACGCAGCGCAATGGCGTCATCGAGGCGGACACCAATAAAGCCATGATTCAATGTTCATGCACTTATGGCATAAAAAGCATTCCTTACTCCTTACAATAATTTCTGGCTGAGAGATTTATGCTACTGAATGACAATGTGTAAAGTAATTGACGCATTGGCGGTTAGTTGGTATCCCAACTAGAATTAATGCGGGCGTCCGGATTAGCATTTTCCATAGTAAACGTTCCATCAGGCGTAGAATTACTTTCTTTAGGTATATGATTGTGTATGTGAAGAAGATCTACCTAGTACCTACCTACGTACCATTCACAGCACGTGCATGAGCCTCAGAAGTTCTGAGTCAGAACATAACAGAACATGCATGCAAAGCTGTGTTGTTGTGGCTGGTCCATGGCTTGACATCAAAATGAAGGATAAATATGAGTTGAGCAAGTGGAGAGATTAGATGGTAGACATGTGTAGCCCCTCTGATCCGCAAACATGGGAATCATGGAATGAGTTTGCATCATTCTACTATTTTCCGAGCGATTTCTCACATCAACATGAAATAATTATCACTTTTAATATCAGGTACTTGAGTATATCCCATTTCGTGCGCTGCTGCTTGTTCCAGATGACCAGTACTACTTACTTACTAAGAGATTTAAAATGCTCCATGTTGCGGTTACGCTACAATAAAATGTTTTCATATCTCAGTAAGTACAAAGACGGTGAAGTAGCAGTGCTTTCAGGAGGACAAGAAAATCAAAGAGCAAGTTTTTCTAGTTTTTCAAATTATAACACTGGAGAAGAGCCAGTAAAACCCGTGCCTGCAAAACACCTTGTGAAAATGAGTATACCAAAAGAAGAAACTCTAAGTATGGTGGATCCGGTAGAGATAAAAATTCCTGTTCCGTGGGGCCATGTTTCAGGTTCTTAAACACCTTCAATTGTCTATTTCAAAAATGTTGGTTTAGGACTATGAGTTTAGTATTTTACATTAATTATGTAATATATTAGCTAAAACTTGGGGCAATGTGGATGGAAAGCCTATTATTGGCGTTCACGGCTGGATGGATAACGCTGGAACTTTCGGTAGCCAGTTATTTTAACAATGATTAATGTTAAATTGTGATTAATGCAATTTTCTCGATAAAATTAGTAATACGAGTATTATGCAACTTTAACAGACAAACTCATTCCAAAATTGTCCAAGACTTTTTACATCGTAGCTGTGGATCTTCCGGGCCATGGTAGAAGCTCTCATTCTCCAGTTGGAGTTCCCTGTCATTACTTTGTTAGTATCATATTATATAACGACAGAAAATAATCGTACGCATATTTGATGAAATATTTATGTATTTTTATGTATGTATTTATGTATTAAAATTTTTTGACTAAGGATTTTGTGCTCTCCCTTCGAAGGATAATTAATCATTTGAAGTGGTCGCGATTTTCGTGGTTGGGGCATAGCATGGGAGCTGGACTTGGCGCATATTATGCGTCTTTGTATCCTAACGAGGCACGTACGATACACAACTATACAATTCTGCATCATTTTAATAATTTAAGTGTACTGGATGATTATTCGTGCTCTTGTCATTAATCTATTCTTTCCATACCCCTATGATTCTTTCAGATTGAAAAACTAGTTATGCTCGATTTAGTAAAAGCCATTACTGCGGACACTAACAAGGAGTTGCCGGGGAAAATGGCGACGTCTATCGACACTTTTCTCGCCACAGAAGCAAAAATAACCGCCGATCCTCCCTCCTATACATATGAAGAAGCTCTTAAACGGCAAATGGCCGCAATTGGAGGAACTTTAAAAGAAGAATCTGCCAAAACGTTAATGGTAAGCTCTGAACCTCAATTCAATTGAATTTCAATTTAAAAAAGTTTAAAAACACAAGCACATTTTTCGTTTGTTATGTGCTAAAAAGGTTCGCGGATGTCGTCGTGTATCCGAAGATAGATGGGTGTTTTCTCGTGATATTAGGATCCGCTCACCTTCGATTCAGAGAATTAGCCATGAACAGTGCTTCGCAATTTTAAGCAACATAAAATGCCACAACCTAATTATAAAGGCATCGGATGCACCCTTTTTTGAACCGAAGGAAGTCATTGATAAAGCTTTAGAAATCTACAAAAATAAATGTACCTCATTCCATTATGTAGAAGTCGAAGGGGACCATTTTGTGCATTTGAATGAACCTGATAAAGTGGCTGGCATTGTAAATAAATTTTTGCTTGAACCTCGGGCCGGTCTTTGATGTATTTTTGTCTGTATAGATAGAAAATTATTTTAAATCGATATTATTCTGCGCTTTTTCTTCGCAGTTCTTTTCTAACGTGATACTATGTTTTATTGTGAAATAAATTCATTAAAAAATATTTCCTCGTTCGAGAAGTTGTTCGTGTAGTGAGTCGTCATTTTTTACATGCAAGTGTAAGAAGGTTTTTTTGCTTGGGAAAGTATGCCATGCTATGCTCGCGTTCACCCCTTTGCATACATATTTCTTCCTATCGCATGTTTGGAACATGGGAAAAAGGATTTATCATATCGCTATCCTATCATCACCATTCATTTTGCATTTGGTTCAGTCAGCCTAGATCAGACCACCTTTTGGACTGCATTACAGAGAACATAATATTCCATAATATCATATATCATATCCCTTGGTTGTCTACTTACTTGCTTCTTTCGGTGTTTATAGTGGCTTGTTATTGTTTTCCTCGCTTTCAAGAGGACGCCAGATTTGCACAAATAATTATGTTGATTGAAAAAAATTTCTTATGGATTGTAAATGTAATTTTAAAAGATTTTGAAAAAAATTCTTTGTCAGCCTTAACTTAATTTATTTACAAGATAAGTTATTTCGAACTTTGACAATACCTAATACGAAAAATTTGGATACCAATCACAATGACGCCAAAAAAGCCAGCAGCTCCGATTTTATCCTATGAAACCTTGGTCCACGCTATGGCCGGCTCAATGGTAAGATTTTGTGAAAATTAATTTGTTTTCTGTCTCCGCGATTTTTATTCCAAGGAGTACTTAGCTTATAGTAAGGTTGAAAAACTTTCAGGGCAGCGTCACTGCAATGTCAGTATTTTATCCTCTGGATACAGTAAGGGCAAGGCTTCAGCGTAAGTTATTCCGTGTAAGAAATTTTTATCATATTGCATCATATTTTTGGAAAATTTTGCAAATGATTTTGGATTTTGTTAAATTAATGAAGTGGACGACAAGCAAGAGGCGAAAAATACTTTTGTTATGCTGAAGGAGCTAAGCCAGCGGGAAGGGGTGTAAGAAATTGCGTTTAATTTTAACTATTTAAAAAAATGAATTGAAATTATCTCTTTTAGACTGAAAGACTCTTATATTTTATAGCTGCACATTGTATCGTGGACTGCTTCCAGTACTGGAAAGTCTTTGTGTGTCCAACTTCGTTTATTTTTACTCATTTCATGGACTGAAATCTTACATAAGCAATAAAACAAATGCTTCAGCTATCCGTGATTTGGCTCTTGGTTCAGTGGCTGGTGTCATAAATGTTCTGACAACTACTCCTCTTTGGGTTGTCAATACGCGGATAAAGATGCAAGGTCTTTCAAATGTTGATGGAGTCCGATATAAAGGACTAATCGGTAATTTTTGATGAAAATATATAATTAATTTTTAAGTTAAAAATCGAATACTTTACTCATTGAATTTTACATAGACGGTTTGTTGAAGATTTGGAGACGTGAAGGCATTCGTGCTCTGTGGGCAGGTTAGATAATGTCGAATTCCAATTATTTCAATTTCCCAAATATTTATGCTTTTCATGATTTTATGAAGTAATTAACATGAGTTTGTTTTTGCATGAAACAGGTACCGTACCCTCTCTTCTTCTAGTCATTAACCCCGCTCTGCAGTTCATGACATACGAGTCCCTGAAACGAAGACTAAAATTGAAATACGGCGACAGAGAACTTTCCTCTGTTATATACTTTCTGGTTGGTGCGGTTGCCAAAACTGTGGCCACTGTTCTGACCTATCCACTCCAGATCGTTCAAACTAAATTACGTGTAAGTTGATCCAATTCATGCTTTTAAAAAATTTCATTTTTAAATGGATGGCTTGTTTCAATACATGTGAACCTATTTAAATTTTCAGCACGGTCACAAAATGGAAGGGTTAAGGGAAAATGCTAGTCTCTTGGAAATCATTCAAGCGATTCTCCGGAGACATGGTCTCAAAGGCTTGTTCAAAGGAATGGAATCGAAAATTTTGCAGACTGTTCTTACGTCAGCTTTAATGTTTGTTGTGTACGAAAAGATTGCAGCTTTTGTCTTTCGATTAATGATGATTAAAAAATCTTAGGCGTGTAATTAATTTTTTTTCATAAAATGACAAGTAAAGCTCTTTATCGCCAATAGAACAGCTCATTTTTTATAATGAATATACAATACAGCCCGATTCTTGATATGTGTTTTAAAAGCAAATTTCAAACTTTTATTGTGGATTTAAAACATGAATAAAAATCTTAATTTTTTAACTCATACAAATATTTTGTTCGTTATGATATGAAAATGCACTAATTAATTATAACTTTTAGCAATTCTTTATTTAAATAGTATTCATTTGCTTATTTATTGTCCTAAAAGAAGATCGTCTCGAGGTCTTTTGACTCGACACACCATATAAATCACAGAAAACACGATGATCAACGTTGGAATTCCTAGTCCAATCGAAACTACTAGCATAACCAACATGGAGACACGGTCAGGTGGAGGAACTCCAAATCCCGTCGTATATGTCCTGAAAAGTTTTTGCAAAGAAATTAATTAGATCAAGTACATACATTTTTTAATTGCAACGTAAAACTCTCATTACAGAATGACAGATCTCCTTACCAGGATATATGTTTAGTTTTATTATAGAACCCATCTCCTTGCGTGCCAAAACTAATATTCATTTTATTCAGTGTAATGTTGTCAATTTCCCTTCCAAAGTAAGACCATAGAATCGTATCTTGAACATTGTCCTCGTGAAGGACACTTGACGCATTTCCAATAGGATATGCCACAACATCCACAGAATCGATCACGTCTCGCACCTCCGCCGTGTAGCAAATTGGTCTCCACTCTAGATAGCCTTTGTCATATCCTCTCGCCGGGGTTTTAATGCTGTAAACTTCAAAGACGCCAGGACTTCGTTCATCATCCAAAGTTTTTTTCACTTCTAACTTCATGCTCCCTGGCGCCCTACTCCGATCCCCATCATCCTGCACCAAGATGTACTTGAATGCCACTCGTGGGTGCTTTGGATATTCTTCCGCGGATACGTTGAGCTGGACATTATTGAACGCTATATCCAGTTGGGTGTTATTGTCATTGTACATCATGTATGGTAGAACAGTGCTATAGTCTTCTGTGTTTTTCATGCGAATCGTAAAACGGAAAAACCCATTTGGACCCATTCGCTTCATGCCCAAACGTTCCCCTTCGTTGTGATCATATGATCTTGCCTCAAAGGTTAAGTTAACAAATGATGAATTTAAAGTTGAAGAATTGTCGAGACGAATCCAAGCAAAGTTTTTCGAATCGTAGCCAAAAATATCTGCGTCGTCGGTTTTGTCAAGTCTGCCAGTGTCATTACGATCATTGAACATCCAAACCTTAAAAACATGCAAATAAATCAATCATTTATTTTGCTCTCTAAAAATTGAGAAAGCTGAAAACTTACTTTCACTAGACTCCACCCAAGCACATAAAATGGAGACGGTTCAAACTTGATAGATTTCCCCGAGCCTTGAAATAGGAGAGACCAGTCCACACTCAAGTTACAATTGTGCCCTGTGCGAGCAATTAGGAGGCTAGGAGCACCAAGGAAGCTCCAAATATAATGGATTGTGTCATGTGGTCCATCAGATTTGATATGAATTAGACTTAGTGTATCATTAGAACAGTCTTCTTTCATGTGATAAGTATTTTCACAGTCTGGGTTGATTTGAATATTAAACTGTAGAAAAGGGAAAAAAATAATTTAAACATTTAATATTTGCTTGCATTCAAACTGATATAAGAAAAGGAAAGGCTGATTTTGTACAATATTATTACCGTCCTAGATTCTGTATTAATGGCTAAAGAGTATGCACTAAATAGCAAAATGACTGCAAAGAGATAAGCAGATATAGCCCCGGAGCTCCACATTTTGGCGCTAGGTCGTTGCCTCAGCTAACAAGGAGTATAAAAAGGAATTTCAATTTTCTCGGAAGGATTTCCAAGTTGAGTTTTAGCACCTTCACATTACTTGTTAGCCTTGCTGGCCCTCTTCCCACATGAACTTTCACCTTGAGCACGTGCAGAAGCTGAAGGTCACAATACAATTGGAATAAAAACGTTTTAAAATTTTAGGAACTTATTAACTTCATCATTCTTTGCGCTAAAAGTTTTTAAAAGCACTTTCAAATTCATCAAAATATAAATGAACTTTAACCTTACAATCCTCAAATGTATGTGGGCGTATCAAGCTACGCAGCAGTTCAAACACTGGGCAAAACGATACATTCAGCACTTCTGCTATAAAAACTTATGTGCTTACAATGAAATGTGGAATGGGACATGGAATAGTTGAATGGAATTGTTTCAAAAATTAACAAGCTAAAACGCTAAATGCAAAAACACCATCGTTGAGATCATTAAAGATTTAAAATGCTGTAAGCAATCAACACATTTAATGAAACGGAGTAGCAGAAAAAATACAAAAATTAAAGAAGCACAGCACGGTAGAATATGACAGGAAGGAAAGAAGATAATGAGGGAAACCTGCTGATCTTGCAGCGTTGCAGCTGAACTGAACTTTACGTCTGTAGCTGGTAGGTAGTATATATAGTGAACTGCTTGCTGGATTAGATTCAGACAGAGTAAAGAAGAATGATAACGAGGTTTCGCTATGAATGATAATCCTTTGTGTCTACGAAGTGTACGAAGTCAACACAAGCTTTTCCGCTTTATTACTCACTCAGAAAAATTCCATCCATATTTCGTTCACTTCAATAACATTGATATTTTTGATATTATGACAATGATATGATATTTATAGTATTGATAATGGCACTCGCACTGGTCGACCAATCCTTTGATTTTGTGAGCAAACAAAGATCAGTGGTGTTCCACATGTATAGTAACTGCTGTAGGCAGAAAGTTGGTTTTAGGTGTTATATTGATGACTAATGCCACTTTCACGCAAAACATGAGAACTGTATGTCAAAGTCAAAACAACTGATACATCAGAGGTAACCATTACTGGGGCATTTCGAGATATGAATAAATCTGGAATAAAATGATCGTTTACAATAAAAAACATTTTAATTTATTTGCAGATAACCCACACTGTTAGTTGTTAGTCCTAAAAATTTAAATCTGTAAATTAAAAAGTTCTATTTAATCATACAAAACTTATGATAAACTTTTATAAAATTCAAACGCTTTTGTACATGTGATCATCAATCAATGTTTTCAAGTCATGCACTACATGTTCAGGAACCACAGAATCAAAAACTTTTCGAATCGCATTACACCTTTCCGACATTCGTATTGTATTAGCAGTTAAAATATATTTTAAAATCATTAGGCTCAAAGATCGATCTCCAAGAGATGGATTGCATCCTGACTTTTGCACGTTGGCAAGTTTCACAGACTCCGTATAAACCATCGGAGCCGAATAAGGGCATAAGTACTTAGAAATTAATGTATTTAGCGCCCTTTCATAAATCTCCTCCAGAATAAATCTGTCAGCTAATGTGAGAAGCTCAAAAATAGAAGTGAGGTCAAAATGGTTGCGTTCTTGATCTGTGTTTTCATGACTTGCTTCATGTCCAATACTGTCTATATTGCATAGAACGAGAATTTGATTGAGCAAGATTTCCACACTTGCTCTGGAAACATTTGACAAGTGTACTTTCTGTTCTTCAGCCTCAATAAAACTGCCATTGAACATTGCTGAGAAAACTGGAGAAGCGTCGACTAGCACGTCTTTACTAACGGAAAATACAGTTCCATCATCTAACTCTAACTTTACCCGTTCTATTTCACCAGAAGCAGCGAGTTTGAATCTGTCGGGGGTATCAGAGTCCGACTCCAACAGATTATTATAAATAATTACTTTACTGCTATCCCTAGTATATGATGCACGTAACAAAAGTGGAACGCTGCTTGCGAGGGGTGACCACTTCACCCCCAGCGCACTACATATTGAACACAATGCCAAAGCACAGTCTTCAAACCGGTAGAAAGACGCGTCGTCAGAATCCTTTAAAATGTCTAGAATTTTAGTAAAACTTCTCACTTTCTTTTCAAACTTTCGCAAAACAGAAACGTGATTTTGGTAGAGCAATGGAATGTTCACAATCAGTTGTTCCATGTTTTCTTTGGAAATGTTTGAATTATTAACAAGTACAGACCTCATAATAAATCCCTCTCGCCATCCCGCTGTATCGTTTTCAAGACCTATCATTTTGCCTATAATGTTTTCACAATATTTCTGCACAACCGCTACTTGATCATTATTTTTAAGAGTAGATGTGAAAGGTTCCTGAAGTCTATGCAGAATTGGTATCATGCCAGATTTGATAATTTCTGGGAATATTTGACTAACTGAACATATTTTAAGCAGAATCTTGTACGTGATTTCAAAAGTCCGCCGACTTAATTCATGGAGCTCGTCATCCTTATGCTCATTTTGATATTCGATTCCCTGGGGCATCAACGACACTTTACCTCGAAGAATGATTCCCAATAAAATTGGAGTGATGTTCAAAATCGATTCTGGAAAAGGTTTCACATGTGCACATTTGTGCAATATGTTTAAAATTCCTACGATTTTTTTTGCACTTCCTTTCAGCTCGTCAAGAGACTTGTTAGGTTTTGTATTCAACTCTGGAGGTAAGAAAAAACGGACACTGCCTTTGGAAGAGCTATCATTGAACTTGAGTCGTTTAGTCGGCGGACCTATGGGATTGTCGTCCTGCTCACTTACAGCTTCATCAGGATCTTTCTCATCACTAAAAGCGGCGAGAGATCCTTCTATATCACAGCAGCCATCATCGTCACTTGATAACGAATAGGATGCATAACTAATGTCTGACAGCACAGGACTACTGCCTCCGCTCGTAAAAGAACAGGCAGGGCTACTTAATGGACTAAGAGAGTCTTCCCCTTTCTTAAACGACGCTGGTGTGATTGAATATTCATCATCATCCAAGACACATCTTGATTTCATTTCCTCTTGAATCTATAAAATACAAAGTTATTGTGAATGAAATCATAGAGTCACAATTTTATTTGAGAAGTCAAGATAAGACAGAATTAGTTACTAAATAATTTAATAATATCTAACCTGCTTATAACTTGGGCTGCTGCATCGATACGCTGGAACGAACGGACAAACCTCCTCGTCACAATGCACCGAACACTTGTACTCATCAAAAGAAGATATTTTCTTTCTTAGGCTATTGTAATCACAGTCTTCTATTTCTTTGCGAAACAAGTCACAAAGATGATTGACTAAATCACCTTGTACCAGCTTTGACAATGAAACTTCATACAATTTCTCGTATACCATCAGTAGCCATTCGTGATAATCTTTGAAACGAGATGACCTGCAAATCCATACCACACAGCAATCGCAAAGGTAATGCATAGATCGATAGTAAAAAATTCTAAATACATATGGGTGGCTCACTTTAAAATCTTGAGGGTTGATCCAATCAAAGGTGACGTGGCCAAATGCGACTGGTTAAATGACGAATGTTTCGTTAGTGCTATAAGAAGTTTTATCAAATCTACACAAAAGAATAATTAACTTCAAATTGAAATGATAACCTTCGCCCAGAAAAGAAACGCAAACAATAAAGAATCAACTTGCCATGATAAAGTTCCTCGTCACAAAGATTACTGAGTTTACTGAGAATAATTGGGAATATTCTCAGGGCGCCAATACAGTCGCTGATTTCCTTATTAGTGGTAAAATTAATCAGACAATTCACCAGAGGTGAATGAAGTTTACTATCAGGTAACGTGTTCTCGAACAATCGGACCAAGCAACGGACTTTGCTGTTTTCAGGATTGTAAATCAACTGAAATGCAACAATAATTTTATTGAATCATAAATTATTGAATTGAAAATCGGGTGTACATTATTATATAATGTGTAATTACCGTTTGGACAACATCAAATGGGGCACTTCTAATCCTAACTGAAAGAAAAGTCAAGGCCCTCACAACGTCTAGCACAAAATCCTCATTAGTCGTCAGTTTCGCCTCCCATGAAAGTGTGTTAATCACACTAATCAAGCCTCCAAACTTGATTAAATGATCTCTCCCATTGCTTGTCAAATACTTAGAATCAGACGCCATGATTCTCACAGCACGCATACAAGCACAAATCAATTGCGTAATGTCGTCGCGGTCCACGAAGGCTTTCCCTTCAGAGTTCATTGAATTGTCAGTAGACATTTTCTCATCCGCCTTATCCAAAATCCTAAGAATTGAGATGGCTACTCCATTTCGCAACACTATCTCCCGACAATTTGAGTCATTGGAAATATTCGCCGTACATTTGACCGCTCTGCTAATCAACTCAGCATTTTTGAAGGTTATGTAAACGTCTTGTGTGAAATTCGCAATAAATTTTTGCAACGAGGAAATGAACCCGTTGTCCACAGCCTATGAAAATGAACAAAGACAATTTGACATGCATGCAAGTACTCCATTCAATGTATTTAATTTTAGATAAAGAAACCGTTTTAAACAAAGCTACCTCTGATCGCACGGCATAGTCCAGAGCGAATGCATTGCTCAAAATGCTAAAACCTGCATTGCAAATGTCCACTATCCTATCGTTCCTTTCTCGTTCATCTTTGCTCAAGTTCTTCGAGCCCCCATTATTATCGACAACGGTCAACCTTCTTATATCTTCAGACGCCAACAACTTCTGCAGAGCTTCCATGATCCCGGTTAATGCCCCATTCTTTTTCAGTTCTGTCCACAAGGATCGATTGCGAGAGGTTGAGGCGCCTTTCCGAACCAAACTTACATGACGCATGTATTTCAGGAACTTTGCTCCCGACGGATCTGCGTTAGCATGACATGCAATCTTCTTGGCCAACATGACACTTTCAGCAGTAAACGCTCCATGGTCCTTTGTTCTTCCTCCCATTTCGATTCCAGTGAATTTTAGTGTTTTTCTACAGATCACGTCAAACTGTAAGTTCTACAGAAAAGTCTTCGATCTCGGCTCTTGTATGACAATTCTTAGGAAAAACTGGACCATTAAATAAAACATTTTTGGTTAATTGTTTTTTCTGAAAAGGGTTATAGCTCGGGTCATTCATAAAAATGTATGTTTACAAACGAAGCCACGTGATTTTTTGATGACTGAAAACAGATGATTTATTATGAATCCAAACAATTAAACTTTTGGGAAGGTCCTTAGAATGCATGAACATACATGAGCCATCAAACAAACGTGAACATGAGACAAGAAGGAGGCTCTTTCACAATGACGTGTGATGTGTTTTTTACTCGCGGCTGGTTATTATTGTGGCACTCGGTGCACCACAAACACAAGAATAGCTTTGATGATTGATTGTAACTAATCTAAATCATTATTAGTTAACGAAAGTTTACAATTTTACGAGCTGTTAAAAGCTGTGCTAACTTCAAAGTCGATATATTGACTTTGAATCATACTAAAGTTGTATCTCTGAGAGTCCCAGTCCTAAGACAAAATAATAATATTTTTGTTTTGAATTTGAACATATCATTTTTAAAGACAAAATAAATGTGATTGTGCGTGATAAACTGACCGCAGTGAAGCCTCTCAAATGTGATGTGACGACTGTAATGTAATCGTGAAATGTAGATACCCTTCCTTCATTCTGTGATTTTGATCTTAAGCAAACTACCTGAACTGAACGTTTTCGATCTAATAAACGTGGAAAGAAATTTTCTAAGCGTTTTTTGAATATCGTAGTATTAAAACGTTGAACGTAACGCACTAGTGCTAGAATGGACCCCTTATCTTTTAGGGAAAGGTATCCATCTGAAATCCGAGAGTGGTGGGAGAATGTCATGAAAAGTCCGAAATATGTTGTAGCGCCAATGGTGGATGCTTCTGAATTGGCCTGGCGAATGTTGTCTCGAAGGTTGGCAAAAAATAAAGTCATAATGACTAATTATAACGTGACTCGTGGGTAGTGTCATTTAATGCTTAACTGAAGCTCGTATTTTGACTTTTGATTAGGTATAAGGCGGAGCTATGCTACACGCCTATGTTACACAGCCGAATATTCACGGAGGATCCAAAATACCGGACGGAGAATTTATTTAATGCCGTGAGTCCAGAAGATCGACCGTTACTTGTTCAGGTAATTGAGGATATGTCATCCCGCGAGGCATACAGAATAATAAGCGTTAGCAGTTTTGCTCCTTTTGAGATCATGAAAAATAATCATTGCTTATTTTATTGTTTTTTGTAAGTTGATTTGATTAAGTATAATCATAACCAAATAAGCATCATTATGAAGCTAGGTTCAAAGCTCGCATCTCACTTACAATTACATTGATTTTGCTTATTCAGGTTTACTTTACCTGAAAACGCTGATCTTAGAAAAATCGCCGCAAAGGCAGACGAATGGAGTGATTTGAGAAAGGTGTCTATTTTGCTGAAGGAGCGATACGAGCCATACGTCACTGGAGAAAAAGAGTGGGTTGTACCAGAACCAATAAATCCAGATCTACCCAAATTAACACATCCGCATTATTTGTGCCAACCCTATGTCCGACCACCAAAGAAACCACATTTTTTAGATACAAACGAACCGTCCAATGCGGAAGACCAATGTAGCGAAGAAACTCAAAACGGAAAGAGGAGAAAGTTGACCATCCCAGAAAGTCTGTTGGAAAAATTAGATCCTAATGTGAATTACTCTGTCAACAAACTAAAAAAGATGGCACGCAAACCGAAGAAAAATTGGCTAATCGAACGTCCTCCTCCTGTAATTTGTTCTTCAAAATCTTGTACAAATACACAGGGTCAGAAATGCGTTTTCCTTTTGTGTAGACCCTGTTGTAAAGGTAAATGTTTTGAAGAGGAATTAGACTGCACAGGGCATAAAATTATGGTTAAAACATTTGCATTGAAAGCAAGAGCTCGAGAAGCTGCCGCACTGACGATGGGAAGTGAAGTGTCGACCAATGTAGAAATCAAACCTGATAACCCTATTTCTGAAAGTGTGGTGACTTCATGTTCGTGACCAGTTTTTATTAGGACATAAGCTTCAAGATTTTACAAATATATTTTAAATAAACTATGAGTAAATTTTCATGATTTTCCGAAACACCTTGACTTTCAATCGACATCGTTATAAGTTACATATAACATGATTGGATCATCCTGAAATAAAAGCGTTTTAATTTTATATATACCTACAACGATAATTATAACGATATAGCGATAAACTCTTTTTTAATTCAAGCTTACCACTATTTACTTTCATTCCACCGCCGTATCGGTGACCTCTTCCTTTCCGATGTGCGTGGAAGTCATACGAAGAACCGTATGCGCCAAAGCCGTAACCATTAGCTGGTAACAATGAGTCCATTTTACCCGAACACAAGTTTTTCATTATTGTTAAAATAACTCAGCTCAAAGATAAGAAGAACATACCATGAGATCGCAAGTAGCCAGCGTCGACGTTTACACTTAAACTGAAAATTATTACTGCAAAGAAAGTAGCTACCAAAGTAAGGCGAAGTGTTGTGTGCATTTTTAGTTTGAGTGCGTTTTGATTCAAGATCTTTAGGAGCACTTCACTCAAGTCTTGATCAAATAGTTAAAGAGACACATTTTTATTTTCGGCAGGGGTATTTATTGCTTTTTTTCGAGTGGATTTTTGATCACTTGATCAAACAGATGCAATATTATAACCAGCGACTTCTGCAATAATGGGTCAGATGCATTTTTGATTCATCATCTTCCACATTACGGCATGAAAAGCATCACTTCTTGCAATTACGAGTACATATTCCAATGAACCTTACGTGACATGGAGTTAAGGAGAATGCGGTTCACTCACTCACAGTGTGAAAATTGACTTCACTTGAGGTCTTGGTTTCCAAAAGGAAATTCCCATGGGTCGCCTTAAAATTATAGAGCGAGCGTAGCAAAGTTCAGTACAAGTCCTTAGTACAATTTACATTTTCATTGGTAAAAATATATATGTCATGTTGTAAAGTTTCTCGAATTCATGAGTGGTGAATCGTGAATTTTAACGCTTTTCTGAGCATAGTTGAGCTCGTCTTAATGATCTGTTTATTCATGCATGCAGATGTAGCAGCAGCAGCAACGCTATAATATGTCACTATTTGATTTCCATGACTGATTGAGCTTAGATCATGATATGATCCAATGAGAAGCATGATTTTTCTATTGCAACGCAGATAATGTAAATGCCATGTCGATTGTGAACAACTTATCATCCTACCTTTTCTGTATCAAGGGTAGGGTAGGATACCTTTTCTTCTCCGACTCATGTATATATTGTATCTCGCGTGGACAATGTACGTACTTCAAAAACTGCATAGATCATGATCAGAATTTTTTTTAAAAGAAACTTTAAGAAACTGTGACGTAATATGATAAAGGTGTGGTAAAACAAAGAAATTGTCTAAGAAAATTTCCGCAGAAACACGCAGTATGCAGTATTGCTTATATTCGTTCGCTCTGTTCTTGCATATTCATTGCCACAGTTATAATGCCGTGCTGTTACTGCCATGTGCCTCAAGGTTGCACATACTATGCGGGACAAAAGATTTGTTCCAGTCAAACCAAAAATACCGAAACCTCCGAAACGGGAGAAAATGTGATCGGCAATACACGGGCAGTATTTCATGTGTTATTGTGGTCGTGAGGGAAAAGACGAAAACACTGCCTTCTAAATATTTACAACGAGCACATCTTTCTTGACACTAAAACCAACACGTTTAAATCAGGAAACCGTTTTCCAGCCTTCAAATTCAATCTCATATTATCATTTTTCCATTGAAGCAAATTTGATTCTTCATTCTCCAAGAAGTAAATTGAAAATTGTACTTCCTTGTATCTACTAGAATAGTCCTCTTGTTCTGTTTAACTTTGAACAAGTTCTTCCATCTTCAAAAATGTTTAAATACAAAGAGTTTATATTCCACCACCGCTGCAAAAAACTGTACAAAGAGGTTCTTCAAGCATTTTCTCCTTTACATAATGAGCGAAAATAGACTTCCTCACATTTTGCCTTCAGCAGTTTTCTCCGGAAGTGAAAGTAACTTCTATATACTCAAAGAATTCAAGACTGATGACAACTGCTTCCTTACAACAATCAAGGTAGGAGTATTCTCTAATTCATGAGATTCGCTTGCACAATTTGGTTTACTATGCTTATTTTAAAATGATTCGATTGTGTGAATAAGAGAACTCGACACTATAGCCATTTAGCCATTTCAAATAATTTCGGCAGCAATTCAATTGCAAGCTATTCTCAATATTCTTGCTTGTCTTAAAATAGTAAAATAATTAATTATTCAAAAAAATTCTATAAAAATCTCCCTAAACCTGTATTTAAAGTATCTGGATAATAGTACTTACCGTGGAGTTGCAGTCACAATTTGCTTTCAAAAGTGGTTCAGATAGATTTTGGTACAGATAGTATTTAAGTATTTTAGATATCCTAGTTGAATGTCAGATTAAATTAAGTTGCATTAAAATTCCCATGTTCTAGGTTTATTATTATTATGCAAAATTCAGTTAATTTTTATGGCCTCAGAATTAAACATTTAATTTTTTTCTATTCCTACTCGGTCTGCGCACTGGTCTCACTCAGCAAAACAACTTTGATTCGACTCTTCGTTTGAAATCATATACATCGTACTATCAAAGGCACTAAGGCGAAAGTAAACCCAATACCGAATTTGCTTTTCATGTTTGGCGTAAACTCCATTCAAATAGGAATTTGTGCAATATGAACCTGAGAATTTTTTGCAGCTGTATTGAGCATTGACTAAATCGTTTAAACTGTGTCCGTTCAAATGGACCAAAAGCTTTCCTTCAAAAGTATGTAGGAAAACATCCTAAATACATTCATCTTCTTCGAAGAATTTAGAAAGACATTCTGAGCGTATAGGTAAAAGAAACGTATCTGCCCAGAAAGCCTGCTTGCTGTTTTGTGAAAGTTGCGTGTGAAAGAGAGAGGGTGGGAGAGAAAGTCAAGTCAAGTGTAATTTATTTTCTTTTTCTTTTCTCCGTTTTCCTTTTGCTTGGGTGACTTTAAAAGGGTCCTTCCAGTGATATGATCTCTCTATAACTAGCGACGCGACTGCCACAGCGCAGGCATCGCATAATATATTACAGTAACTTTGAACTATATTCTAATCAAGTGTACATTAGTATGTCGAAAAAAATGGACGTCTATTTTATCATTTAATGCCATGCCCATAGTTCAAAGTATGAAGGAGATATATGAGCCTTCTATGAGATTTGCAGCGGGCTCCAGGATTGCTTTGCATGCGCAAAATATGTTATCGTTACTGTGTTCGGTAAAAATTGTCATACGTTTCTTCCGCTTTCACATGAACATAGTCTTTTTCTCTGACGGCATGTATCATCTTCTGGTCCAGGATTTAAGTCTGGATTTGGAAATTTGTGCTCTGAATACATGATACGACTTTTCTGAAAACAAAAAAATAGTTGGCGGTTATTGTGATTACTTTCTCCACATTTTTGTGACCATTCGTTACTTTGGTTTAAGGCTTAGGAAAGTGACTGCAATTTCGGGTCCGTCACACATGGTAAACTTAATGGTCTACTTTGGGAGAACATGTCGCTTTAACATTTTCTGGTAATCGATCGTTTAGTTTTATGCTCAGGTCAGGTTCCAGTTTTAAAACTATCAAAGTTGTGTGGCACGATGCGTGAAAGGCTGTTGGGTAGATGACTGTGGCAACCTGAAATTGATATTGATGGCGTACGTGCCAAGAATAGTACTTTTGTGTTCTTCAGATATTCCTCGAGATTAAGTATTACATGTGGGGAGGTTGAAAGCTGGTAAAGGGGAAATAGGATAGGAAGTAAAGGTAGGACATTGTGTAGCCTGCTGAATTAATTCCTAAAACCTGGAGAATTTCATCTCGTTTTGCCAGATGTAATCCATGAAAAACATGATCATGCATTCTTATTTTCATCGATGATTGTTGATAAATGTCAATCATTAAATAAAATGTGGCTTAACTTTAAGTTAGACATCCTAGCTAAAAAGCTCGTTTTCAAAATATTCCGATAATGAAACGTCTATTTGTGATTCTATTGCGTCTTTGTTATGAGTTCAATTTTAAACCCCAGCAATTGTGGAATGCATTTGACACAATGGCATGAAACTCTTTGCACCATATCGCAACTATCCTTAGTTAGTGATCAATGATCAAGAAGAACAAAAGCAGCGTTCGTAGTACCTATTCACTTGCACTTTCGCAGGGAGTTGTATTTCATCGGTCGAAAAAATGTTTTGAAATTTTATATGTGGTAGGCAGTTTGCATTGTCTAAAGTGTTCGATTTTAAAATAAATTCAAAGAAGGGATACATCCGGCCAGCCTACCCTTTTCATTGAAAACCTCAATAAATCCTTAAAAGGGCAAAGGTAATAAACCTGGCCTACTGCATGCCCTCTTCGCTCGCATGAGTTCAAACAAACTGACTAGTGCTACCAGTTCATGTTTGCGTTGTGATATTTTAGAACTACTTGCTGCACTTCTTCAAGACTTGGTGGAAACCATTGGGGGATGCTGTGAAAGTATATACTAATTACCTCATGAAAAGAAGTTGGATAAAGATATTCAACCTTGAGAAAAAATGACCGCATCTGACTCCACTTGCGAAAATGTTAACAAACAAATGTACCTACGTTAGGAAAAGAGGCATTTGAAAGAATGCTTTCAAACTCAAAGCGGTTGACCGTGAACTGCATTAAATTAAAGTGAAGATTAAAGAAGCTACTTACTTTCACTGTTGTAAAAACAATCAAGTGAACCAAGGATCAATACTGATTTTCCTTATGCACAGGGGAGATTTTTGGCCGTGCCAGCAATTCTTGAGTCGCTTTTTGAAAGTTGATCTATTAAGCAAGAGCCGAAATATCAGTTCGTAAGGGCAAGGAAGGACGAATGTAACTGATCCAGAAAGTAAGTTCTTAATTGCAACCTTTCGGGTGGCTTTCTTTCATCCTTCTGCTAGTGATGTGATATATGATATCTGAGTAAATACTCTAAGGAAATACATATGTATCTTTGAATAGTATTTCCAATACGCCCTAACCCGCTGGGGAATATTTTTGACCATAAATGCACGCTACTATGCATATTGTTTTTCCCATCCACCTTATGAAAGTATGTACAAATTGAATGCAATACTTATTATCTTTGATGTTCAGAATCATTTTGCTAAACCACATTACTACCAATTTAATTCAAACCATTGCTCAAAAACTCATCGTAAGTTATTTCTTAGCTGTTCTCTAGTTACGTACACCCATAAATAAGTACTTCGAGAAACACAAAATGATGGAAATGAATGCAAGAAAGTCCCAACTAGAATGAAAACTTTCCTTCGCCAGTTCGCCCCATAACTTTCCAAAGTTTGTTTGTAGAGTATCGGGTATGATTGAAATCATATGGATTTTATGTCCTCAAACTCAAAGTTGACTTTACTTTTCTATGTTTTTCTTTTCTTTATTTTTCGAGAGCAGGATTTTAAACGGATTTTTATCTCGTTTTCTCAGACTTGAAAAAACTTTACACTCGGTCCAGAAAAGTATTCAAACTTCATTTTCTTCCACTTCTCTTCCTCTACTCGAGTGCTGGCGGCTGGAAAGCATGCAAAAATGTGTTGAACTTTTTCCCATTATTTGCTCAACTTCTATTCAGTGTGTGATATCACTTGTCACTAAACTATCGATAATCGCCAATCTCTCTTCCACGTCCTCGTTATTTTTTTACTCTCGCCCTCCACCACTCTACCCAAAAATCCTGATGGTGCTCTCACTACGACTACTATGTACTTGGTCCTTTTTTCCGCATAAAGAAGCAAGAAAATGTTCTCGTGTCGTCTGCTCATTTATCTCACTCAAAGAAACGAAAAGAAGAAACTTTTTCTTCTTGTCCTCATTTTTTCGAGCGATATTATGTAGTTAGCTATACGATCATTCTGGACCTGGAGCAAGAAGCCAGAAAAGTCTACTTGAGGAGGAGACTGAGGCTTCCGCGGGATGATGACATTAGGAATATAAAACTGCTATATCAAATGACAAAGAAAGCAGTCTTTTGGGATCGTGGATCATCCGACAAGACCAATAATATTCGTAGCTGTCGTGGTGGGTGCAGCAACAACGGGAAAACAAGGAGAAAGTACCTTTCCGCACTCCAGGCACCAACTTTTTCTCATTTCATTCTCAGCAGAG
>JAHZNI010002350.1:0-20465 GCA_027744415.1 Seira ritae | reverse complement strand
CTTTTGAAACATGATTCATGGATCACACATTCAAGGACTAAAGTATATTTTTGTAAGTGGCATAAAACAGTTTTTTCACGATTGTACTAATGAGAATACACAAATTGTTTTGGTCGTTTCGAAACCTGAAGAACACTTTAATTAAGTAATAGCAATTTAAAAATCCTATATCTAGATTGACAGTGCTTCTAACTAAAAGAAAATACTTTTCCGATCATGGATACGATTATCGGGCTAAATAATTTAAAGACAGCAATGGCGCCACTAGCATCCCCTCCGTGGCCACTGCTATTCACTGTTGTCTTCTTCACATCCGTTTCGGATGGTTTCCTCGATGGTCTTAGGGTTGTTGTCGTTGTAGTGGTAGGTATTGTGAATGGCACCACAGGAGATAGAGGAGGAGGTGGGCCCTTGTTAACTTTGGGAGGCTGAGGTGGCAATGGAGCAAAGTCAATATCACTTCCTCCGCCCGGCATTGGTCGATTATTATTGTTGCTCGAAGGATTAAAGTTAGGACCAATATCCCATTTGTGAATGTATCCATCCCCATCATCGTCGTCATCATCATCCTCACCCTCATCGTCTCTGTTTGCCCCATGGCCTTGACCTGGTACAGGAGAAAGTATTGGTGGGGCCGGTCGCAATGGGAATTTAGGTCTATTTCCACCAGGCTGATTATTATTAAAATTGTGAGTAGATGATGGAGTGATTGGTGGTCTGTTTCTGTCATGTTTTATACTGCCACCAGGATCATCATCATCGCCCTCTTCTAAGTCGTCAGGAACATCTCCAGAACCTGATCCCATTCCAAGACCACTCCCGTCAAAGTCCAGCTCATCTGCTGAAAATTACAAGGTACACAATTTAGAATTTGCTACAATAGCACTCCAGTGAAAATACATAGTACGTTTGAACTTCAATTGATTGAGATTCACTTACCCACATCCTGAACCCATTGAACGTCCAACCCATTATATGAGGCACGCAGCTTGTCCGTTATCAATTGCAAAATTAAAACTTGCTCTGCAACAAGTAAATTCAAAGGCCCTTTTCCTGGAGGAAGACCAGCTTCACTTTCTTCTGCGGACTTGTTCCTATCCGGTCTGATAGCCGCTGACCCATTCCAACAAAGTTGTGACGAGTAATCCTTTGAAATTCCGTTGCAAACTTGTTTCGGCAACACATTCCAAATAGTTTTAGATTTTTTCACTTTGCTTTTTATTTCCTTCAAAAGTTTCTCCAAAGACTTGCTGGGTTGGGTATCGTCATGATGGGGAGAATGACTCCCTCCTCGTATATCCCCATGCCTATCAGCCTGCATCAGTTCCGAGTCATTGTCATTATCGTCGCCGTCCTCGTGAATTACCTCATCGTTATCCGCATTGCTTTTCGATCCTTCATCAATAACATTAACATCCCTCCTATGAAAACTTCTCGTAGCTGACTTTAACTTAGGTTTGCCACATTTTGAAAAAACAGCTTGACTCAAATCAGTTCCAGACTCTTGGAAATTCATAATAGCTTCTGAGATCTTTATGTGAATAGGCTCAACAACAGCCTCGACATTATACGGTCCTAACAGCCTATCAAGAATCCCCTCCAGTGCATTAGTAAACTCGGCCCATGGTTTATTCATGGAAGCCGTAGAAAGCAAACATTTTGTGGTGACACTCGTGCAAAGAGGCAAGCAAGGCTTGTAAGCCCTCTGCTCAGCACATACTGGGCAATGAACCATTTGTGACAAAGAGTGTAAACAATCTTGAGGAACCTTTATCTGGAAATGCAAAAGAAAGTTTTGTAAATAAATTGAAAATTTTCATGCATTTCAAATTATTCAAATGGAGATGGAATAAGTTTACCTTTTGTAAATTATTAAGTACTCTGTCCGCCTCAGATAATCCTTGTGCTAACGCCCTTGTGGCAACAAAAGAGCGTCGAAGACTAGAAACAATTTGTCGATGCAAGTCTCCACCTTGCTTTTCATTCACTACGATGGTGGCACAAGACAAATAAGCATCATCAAAGTCATACTGGGCATTCAAAACTTCAAACATTTTCCTAGTCAAAATTGCAAAGAATTCATTCAATTTCGCTTCCAGAGAGTCTCGCCCGGAGTCATAGTAGGTTTCCAAAGTTGTGAAGAGAGCGTGAAAAATAGGCGCATGTTGTATGTAGAGCATTCCATATCTGAAAATATACAAAGCGCACATTCCATTACCATACTTCTTCATCACGTCTATTTGCCTCGAAGCCATCTCATCATAGCAGGAAATGGAAAGTCACTCACGTTCTCTCAAACATTGCGTGAAAGGATCCATGTGCTCGGGTCAATAGGTCTTTGAACGTGATATCAAATTTTTTCTTTCTTTCCTTGAAAATCTCCGCTGCAGTTGATAGCTTAGGACCCATCCATTTCTCGTTGAACATCGTCGCGATTTCATTAAGCTGCGTTACTGTATCAAAGCTTTTACAGCATTTCGCACCTTTCGGTCCTGTGGAACCCACGGGACATCCACTGGCGTTGATTGCTTTCTCATCAGTCGAGTTCCCCCTTTGTTCTGAAGACGCTGTTAAACCGGAGGAGTGGAGGGGTGATGTCTCCCACCAGGGGTAGGTGAACCCTTTGTTTCTTACTATGTTTCCTATTCCGTTGCATTCTCTATCTGTGTTTGAATTATGTCTATTGCCAGGATTTTTGGCTGCTGAGGTTAGGCTCAATGAGATTGCGAATAGATAGAGGATCACAGACGTACTGAATAATTTACTACATTTCCTGTGATTTATTAACCAGCTCGTCTTCCTCCTCGAATTTCGACATATGAGCTTAGGTTGGTAAGGCTGCTGCTGACTTTTTTGATGACTGAAATTATCCATGGTGGCCAATGTTGCTTGGGTGGATTGCTCCAAGTTTATTTGTGAGCTGACAGCGGTGATGGACGGATAAATGATTTTAGCCAGATTGTAGTAAAACTTAAGAAGTACGACTAGCTGAAACGGTAGTGGAGTGTATGCCAATTACGGGGTTGTTTTCAGATGATGGAAACAAAAATTGTTGGAGTACAGCTACCTATAAGGATTTTCATGACAGGAGCAACCATTATTGCTGTCAAGAAAGTGACACATTTTATCCCTTGATTTGTCAAGCAGACGCTTGATTAAAAATTAAAATTGGCTTCCAAGTGACTTGTCCTCATTTCATCTCGAAAACTTCAGTGGCAATCTATTCATCTTGTTCCGTACACATACTTTCCAGTACTATATAATATGTTAGGGGTCAGGCTCGTTGACAATAACTGAAAGAAAGCAATGAAAAACGTAATCAGTTTTAACGTATAGAGAAAAATTAACACCTTTCTTTAGAACTGACTTTCTCGCGACGCATTGCTCAGTTATTTATCAAAACTGAAAGCGGGTACACAATTACTGTACATTCTTTTACTTTTATCATGCTCGCGTAAATAGGACTATACTATGTGCCTCCACATAGATAAGAAAAATGTCGAGCAAGTTTAATAGTCGTGGGTTTTTAACAAAATAAATAGATCAGTTAGTACTGACAACTTTAAGTGTTGAAATTTACATTTCATAATTTGAACTACACTTGGCACCTTGAATTCAAAACAGCAGCTACCGTGTGATAGCAAGCAGCGAACAAGAAGGGAAATCAGGAAAGAATGAAATAAAGCATACATGAAAGATACATTTGAAGTGGTAAGTAAACTGATAAACATGATTATCTTGAGCAAAGGTGAAAAAATGCGGAATATCGCTGGAGATACATCACACTAGTTTGAGTTAAAAAGAACACATCCGTTAATTCCCTTCTCATGCTATCCTGCTTCATTTCACACAATTTGTTCGTTTTATCACATCGTTCACTTTAATTTTACATCTTTTCTCATCATCCTAAATGGCTCTCGAGGATCTTTGCCATATTTTGTTTCGCCCTTTTCATGAGGCGAGGTAAAAGTGGAAAAATGAAACTGCATAAATATTTAATGTATGTAGATATGTAAAGAGGGGTAAGTCAGTGGACTTAGTGTTTAGGTTATGATGAAGACAAATGAATAATTGCTTTCATTCACGAGTATTGCACTCTAGGCTCAGTTCATTTGCAGGAAGAAAATAAACAAGATATCGAAAGTTTAAAGCATTTTTATAGATAAACCGAGAAAAACGTGGGACTGCTCGGCTGCTGGTCTTCCGCGCATTTACCTTGAATAAGAAAATCAAGGAAGCAAGCACAAGAATATTATTGCCAGCTCGTGCGTTTCTATTCTACTAAATTTTCAAGTTGGTGCGACATTTTAATTGAATTTCTTCTAGTGGAAGGCTAATACTACCACTATCGGATTTTTTCTCATTAAAGCAGTCCCTTCGAATGACGCCTGCAAAAATATCCATCTTCCGCCACTCTGCAATTCGAAATGATTCGAACGAAGTGCGGAAATCTCGTTTCCACCAAATGCATTTAAATTTTGCCAAAGAAAAAGTCGCCAAAATATATTCGTGAAGAAGACCAGGCCGTTTTCATAACTTTGCCTTGAACTTTGCGTTCACCTGTTAATTGTAAAATGTCAAAACTCCTACACCATTTTACCTTTATCAAGCGCTTGCCGTGCTTACAAAAGGAAAGTGAGTTCACTCTACCGGAAATTTTAGCACTTCAGAAGATTAATTTTCTCTTTGGTCTCTGGACATTTTGAAAGCATACGTTATGGTTCTTTTTTGTTCTCGGAGCGGCCCTTTCCTGTTGTTCACTCTTTTGTTTTCTCATATCCTACTTATTCTTAGAAATATGAGCCTGTTATTATTAATGTAACGAACACTTACATTATAATGCACTATAGAGCTCTAACCAAAAATCATTGTTTCTCCATCTTTCCAATCTTTAAATTGCAACTTTCCAAAAAGATAGCAATGTATGTATGTTGTATAATGTAATAGCTACGTTGTATGTATATGCTTATGAAAAAGGACTTCATTCAAATCCAAAGCTTGGATTCGTCAGTTTATTTCGTGAACTTATATGCAAAGTTTTCTTTTAATCTTGTCCTTCTCCAGAGCGATTGATTTACAACTTTGACAACAAAAGAGAAATGCACTCAATCAGTTTTCCTGTCTGAGAAAAGACTGAAAACTGAAATTCACTTGTATGTTCATGCGTGATTCCTTTTGTTTAAGTATTGTGGGACTTGTTTTTCCTCTCTTGATTTATTCCTGAAAAAAGGTCAGAAAATATTGGGAAAATGAAAATATGAAGTCAATGAAGAAAAAGTATAAGTGCCGACGCGTATATTACAATAAAAAATCGTGGCAACATACGCATAAGCCATTACTGTAAAAGTGTAAAGGCAATATACACAAGCAAACATACCTAGGTAAAATAATGTATATGTTTAAGGGAAGGTAATATACTTCGAAAGTCCCTTTTTATAGCCATTCCATTCCAGTCTCTCAGACCATGGACGGAGTACTTTCAACTTTGGACTGCACTGCGCTAATACTTTAAATCAGTTCATTCTACGCACCTTTTTCATGGTGCATTATAGATCAGATACCATTCGATTTTTACCAACCACAACCTTTCCAAACCGAGCGAGAATAAAATAAATATGTGATCAACGATAAATCTAAACATCTGCAGAAGTTACGGAAAAACTAACTCAGCTTACTAAACTTGCTAGGCTAGGTACAAAATCATTAAGCAACTGGGACTGGATTTTATTTCAAGATTTTCTTACGCCGACAGATACTAATCTAATCTTTAGATAACATACTAGCTTACAAGACGCATGGACTTCGACTTTCTTAAAATGCCAATAAAATTTAAAATATTCAATACCAAATATTCCAGGAAATCAAACAAAGCATGACTTTCCAAATATGATATAAATAAATAAATAAATAGATACTCTTACATACTACATACTGTACATACATACATTACTTACTTAGTTCACACAAATTTCTCCTTTAGGCTTTTCCATTGTTTAAACAACATACGATTTGAGGATGTCACAAAAGAAGCGGTAAGGCTAAAACAAGAAGATTGCCAGATTAATCAAAATTCCGGCTTTCGCTTTCGATGATTTCGCATAATCCTGCAAATTCAAGTTGCAATAATAACTATAAAATGAAAACTGCCGACGAACTGTGGAATGGCAGTGATATTTTCATCTCGAATTTCGATGAAACTGAAAGTACGTACGCGTGCGTATGATATCAAAATTCCAGAATATTATAAAATTCCTTATCATTCTACTCTTTCCTGTTCCTTGTTAAAAGTTCAAAGCTCTTCCTAACGAAACCTCACGTCAAGCATTCCGTGTTCATAATAATTTATGATGCTCGCTCATGTCGAGCGATATCTGAAGTTGGATGTCATTATTTATGCATATCGATAGGCGATATCCGATGTCTGTCTGGAGGGACTTATACTTTGAACAATGGGACTCATTGTGATGCTCATGCTCACGTACATAGGTATTTGGCATACACGACCAAAGCTTTCGTAACACCATACTTACATTGGGTACCTACTTACTCTTCAAGAAAAGCGCACGCACAAACAAATCTTCGAGAATGTGTCGCACATTCCATAAATGGAACGATCGTTTTTAAAGGCCACACATGACACACAAAAGGTTTGGAAATATCATCATATCATTACACACAGGAAATACGGCCGAAATACTTTTCCCTGTCTGACAGAACTGGGGGAAGAAAAGTGAGGAGTAATACATATTGCATGAGTAAAACCTACTGCCCATGCCTAGAACGGTTTCCTGCTTTCAATTTCATTTTTAAATAAACAATTATGTATTCATTTTTCTAGATAGAATCTGTAAACTCAACAACTTTTGTCGTAGAAGAGTTTACTGCTTTGATTTTAATGTTCGAATTCGTAATAATTCGTAATTTGTCATAATTTGATTTAATATGAACAACAAATTTTCAACTGTAATTTAATGATTATGGTGTGATCGTACTGAATTAATCTTACGGTTAAAAGATACTTACGCTTTCTTGAATTGAATTTATTCTTGACCATGTATAGTTCTTGCATCACAAACGGCCTTGTAGAACAATACTTATTATATAACAATTAAAAATTAAATTTCTTCCAGCTAAACTACATTTGCGTACGCGAGGTATTAGTAGAAAGAGAGAGGACTTGTACTTACGAATTCTTAAGAAGCAATAACCCAGCCCGGTCCAAATCAATTGCTTAACTTTATTAGCAAACCAATCACCGATAAAACTTTAAATCCGCGAACATTTTTACGACTTAGTTCTGTTCATCGTCATGCTGAATTTCGCAGGAGCTATAAACTCGTAACTTTTACTATCCTTCTTTTCATTTGACATGAAGTCATTAAAGTTAAGAATTCCATTTCGTTCGACGTATTTCAACTAAGCATACACAGATCACTTATGCACTTGTCCAAAAGTTAGAATGTTTGTATTCCCAAAGCGATTCCAGCAAGTTTCACTTATGCTTACACTTTCTTATAAACGATTTTATTTTGCCTTATATTGTTGCAATAAACACAATAAATTCCTATCACTATTGTCAGGCTGCCTTCAACAACATTGCCATCGAGCAAGAATATCATACTTCTTCGACTTTTCCCAAAATTCCGAGTGTGAGTCTTACATAAGCCTATCAGTTGTTTGTCATTTTCTCAAGAGAATTCTTCATCTTTCTTCTCTTCTCCGAAGGAGTAGTGACTGGTTCTCTTCTTCTGCTGCACTATCAAATGTTTCGTTGATTTTTTGTTTGTGAGGGTGAAGCAAGCCAGAAAGGAACAAAAAAGTCTCTAAAAAACTAGTGCATTCATACACCTAGGCTTTGCCTATTCAAAATGTTTGGATATTTTCTGGGCAATGCAGCAATAGAGGAAAAGGGAGAAAAAGTGAAGAAATCCAATCCTTTTCACAAAAGCATGTTATTGGGTTGAGCATTATTCGCTTGCATGTAAAACGGAGCTAGTAACATCTCCAAAGCTCATTCAGACTGACTATATGTATAATACGGATTTTCTCTAGCTCCTCTGTTGCAGCTTCTTTCTTTACTGGAGACTGTCGGATGGAGGATTGGAGGAATCCTGGCAATAACAACAGTCAAAATAGACGGATGGAACGGATGTGCGACTCTCAAGTAAGAATTTGGTATTGCATAGAATAAATAGAAGCATACATGCCTCTTCAGTATGACCATCATCAACTCAGAAATAATGGAACTTGGGTTATAAAATGTACCTATAGCAGTCTGCAGACACTTTTATATCTGCAATCGCTCGTGTACACAAATACATGGGATCAGAAGGAGTCCCTTTTAACCCTCATACACACCAGCACTCTCACAGGTCGGATTGGAATTGGATTGTGAAAATGTTTCATTATGAAGGCAGTCCCTTTACTAGGAATAAGTTAAGGTGTATTGACACTGCTCTTTCCCCGGGGTGAACCTTCATTTCCATTTCCACAGAGGGAGATGAATACTGCATGTGAGTGAGCGTGTTGCTGTTTTGTAGATTCATCATTAATACTCTCAGGTACACAGGGAAAGACCATACAGTGCTTCCAAATGGGTTAGTTTTTAGTAAGTCTGTAAACGTCTCTTTGTTAACTTAAGGCAAGGCAAACAAAACTTTTTTCGTGGCATGCCTCCTGATATGCTGCCATCGAAAACCAAATGCATACCTTTTTTCATTCCTTCTTTTCCTACCTATTTATTTTAGGTACATATGAATTACGTGCTACTCACTTCAACTTCTCATGCCTTAGTTTTGCCTGGCGTGAAAAGCTTTTCCTATTACCTATTCCCTCTTGTGTATGTCGTGTAAAAATATGTGTCGGTAAATGTCTGCATTTTTACTCTCATCGTCATCATGATTCATGATGAAATAATGGTACCCACACAATGTTTTTATTTTTATCTGCTGAGCAAAATGAATCTTGGGCTCCATTCCTACACTTTTTTCTCCAGTCTTGAAAAATTCTCTTACCCTCGTCATGTAAGAGGCTCTAGGAAAAAATCTACGTGAATTGTGATGGGAATATCATTATATTACTTATGTACTGCACTCATGAAGAGGCTGTCCGCATTTGTAATAGTGGTTTGACTTGGCACTTGCAAGTGGACCTTCAAAGAGAACAAAAACCTTCCGTCAGTAGAGCTTTCCATTTTCCTCTAGGACTCTTTCGGTATGAACATTCCGTGCTTTGGCATAAAAAAGAATCCATGTCAGTTGCCTTTCGTGCTAAGGAAAGAATGATAATAGCTTCGGAATTGAAAAATTATGCTTTAATTTATGCAGAGAGCAGAAAGCAATCCCTTTTTCATACCGCTTCCGAACCAAATTTACATTTAAGATAATAATTATTTTTCTCACCGTATCATATACATTTTTTCATGATGTACTTTAAAGGGTTTATCTTGAGAAGACCGTTACAATGCAAAGCTACAAAGTTAAAGAAACTCAAGAATCGAATCTAAGCAGATCGTCGGACGAAATAATGATAATAATTAAATTTTCATGATTTGCACAGAAAGAAAAAAAATTCATTCACCATGAAAGATTCATTTTTATTGACTGCTGCAGTGCTGACACAGGTAGAATAATGTTAAAGGTAAAAATTGCGCAATCACAGAGCTACTGCTGCTACTATTACCGGCGCGGAAATTTATTTTTACGGCATGTGATGCTGCAGATTTTGTACTAGAGTAAAAATCAAACGAGCTTTTCGATTTGATTTCTTTCAGTCCTGGTAAAGAAGACAGACCAGACTCATGTGCGCTAGGAAATTTCTATCTAAACATATCAGCATTCTTTTGGGCGTGCATCCTGGAAAGAGCAATAAATAGAGAGAGGAGTGAAGAGAGATTCCTTACGAAAAACTGTTTGAAAAGTGGAAAAGGGAAGGAAGTTGTTGGATTTTGTAATGAGGCGTGAGCAGAGCTGCAAGTAACGATAAAACATGAATGAAATGAAATCTCATAGCTGACGCAATTTAAAGGTTTTGTCAATTTACATGGAATTATCGTATCTCTTTAACAGCGCATATCAGAGACGATAATGCGGATGTAATCGAATTGGAAGCGTGTGTGAATGACTTTCACAGTTTTTTGAGTCGAGAAGACAAAAAATGGAGAGAGGCAAATATTTAGAGCATGCGAAGTTTTGAACGTTACTGGCCCATTTATAACAAACAATCAAATCTAACGGCTAAGAAAAAAAATAACTGATCATACAAATCTAGTATGTCGGGAGTCGGGATCGTTGGATTTAATTTATACAAATCACAAAAATCAATTTTGATAAGAATAATAATGCTAAGTTTTTGATCAATATGCAGATGCATCTTACTTACCATTTTCCATTAATTAATTCAATAAAAGACTATGCTAAGCTTTCCCTATTACTTCATGCCGGTCTTTTGATATGGCCCATGACCAACCCAGAGAGCGCTAAATAAAATACGAAGTGGACTCAGAATTTGCATGTAACCGCAATAAGGGTTAATTTCCCATGGTATGATGACATTTTCTCAGAGCAAATTAGCGACTTTGCGAATCCAATCCAGCTCATGTATCCTCTGTCAACATCGTTGGATGATTTGCAATGCAGTGAAGTCAAAACTTGTTCCAAACAGTGTTTGTATCACAAAGGTAAGAAATTTCATCTTGAGTTAATCGTCTTCATTTCTGATTCTCGAAAGAAGATATTATAATAGGCACATGCAATACATCTTGATCTTTGTTTGTGCATTCTTTCAGCTCAAGAAAGACTAGCTAGCACTAGCTCTCTTCAGCACCTCATTTTTAACTCCCGGTCATGAAATAAATCGAGTAAACATTTTTTCTGTGATAAAAAAGTTGCAGCGTTGATGGCCGATGAGAAACTTGAACTCGTCTAGCAAAAAAATGGTTGATTTGAATCTGCGGTAGGAAACTAGCAATGGGACCGGAGAGTCTAATAATAAATGATATATTGCTAGTATTTCAGATTTTAACGAGATGGAAAATCACCACAAAGGCGCTCTTTACATCTAAAATGTTCTTTGTATTACATTCGATAAAATTTTGTCTCATCTAATTTGATATAAAGCACTTATGAAATTTTAAAGTAGAAATTAAGTTTGACGTCAGATAAGATGCGAAATTCGATTCTGTAAGATGCAGAAGATGAATCTGACTGAATACTGGAATCACAAATGTAAAGGTGTTGTTGGACCCACGGACAAAACTTTAATGCGTCTTCAGTCTTCAGGTACATCCTTTGTACACTCATCCCATCCAAACAATGAAATAAATTGGGCCTACATTCTCATCTTTTCTCTATTGAAGGATGCATCTTTCGTATTGCAGAATTCTGAATAAGCCATCTTCAGGATCAGAGCAGTTGGTCCATTTTGAAGGATTCATTATTTCTTGAGAAAAGCAAAAAATACAATAAGAAAAAGAAAATACAAGAAAAGCAAATACATAATATTTATGCATAGTTTTGCTTTTTTTTACATAAAATCCAAACGATTAACCAAGTAAGAATTTATTCCCGCAATAAGTGAGAGAAATAAATCCTGAAATGGGATTCAAGATATGTACACGTTATTCCTATCACATGCCTACATTACCTACTGCGTATTTGCATGAAATGATGCATTCCCTTTCTTCTTCTTATTTTTTAGGTTGATGATGTAAACTAACATGCCCTCAACAGTGAGTCAAAAGTAAATCCAAGCCAAGCCGCAAAGGAAAAAAGAATTCTAATCTTGTTTATCTTATTCCCATCAGGATGATATTATTGAAGGAAGCAAAGAGAGCTTTTGAGGGCTGCTGAAATTTTTAACTTATTATGTGCTTCTATTCATGACATTAATGTGCCATGAGGTGAAAAGACATGAAAATAACAAGGCAAAGGTATCGGACATTGCATAACATCTTTGAAATCTTCATATTACGTACATCACTAGCACTACAGAGGCAGCGACGAAGTTGAAATTTTTGAAACAAGGTAAAGAATGAAGCGAGATGCCAACCTGAAAAGGCATGATCAAGTCATGGTGACACGAAATGATTTTGTCCTACTATTTCAAAGAAAATTTATATGCATTGTATTTCGTTACTTTTCACGGTTTCATGTGGGAAACGACAAACGATAGAAATGTGCATATTATTTTATAGTATATCAAAACGCTTGCTTAGAAATAGATATAGACTTGATGAAATAGTGTTGAGGATGAAATTTGAAGTGTGGGTTTTTTTATTTCTTAAGAGTTCATTTACCAAGTTAGGTGCATCTTTTGCGGAGAACAAGAGTGACAATAAATTCTAAGAAGACTGGACGAGAAGGCGAAAGAAAAGACAAGACTGCCCTTTTTTATTAGGTACACTTTTTCAGGTAAACACATAATGGAATTGAAAAGAATTACATACAATCATGCATTCACGCAGGTGTGCTAAGGGTTGAGTGTGAATCGTTTAAACTTGAACTTCGCCTAAAGCATCTTCCTAGGCATCATGCATCAGGTAAAATGCCATAATAAAAATGTGAAAAGGACAAGTCTGTCTAGGAAAAGTTTGAAGTGGTGACATTAATTTGAAGTGACGGGTTGGCCGTGGCTACTTATTTTCAATCTGGAGACTGACGGAGGAGTGACGCTTTCTAAAAAAATTAGATTTTGATTGATTGGAATTAACTGATAGTGAAGTGAAGAGTAGGTACGTGTTGCCCCCAAAAAAATGTATTTTATGTGTAAACATTTTTGGTAGAAACTTGTCAACCGACAAAGGCTAGACCTGACATCCGAATAGCCATTACGTTGCCAAAGGAAGTGGAAGACTTACAATATGACTGTGAAAGCCTTTTCTCTTTGGAATTACTGATTTCAACCTTTTTTGGTTGCCTATAATTCAATGCAAAATCTGATGAGGTGCTGCTGATCTTCTGACCACAGTGACCACAAGATCAGAAGATCTTCTGACCAACGTGTATTAATATTTTTATGAATTTTGTTAAAATCCATCAGTACCGTGTTAGGAATATGAACGAGAAGGTTGTTAATACATACTTAAAACATAAGCTTGCATAGTTTCTGCGAAGAAAAGAAATAATGTTCTTGTACCTTTTCAACCCTGGCACTTCCGCTTCGAACATGTTAATGAAATTGTACTTTACATCTATCAACTTCAAATTTTACGTATATGTACCTTGAACTCATTTTCGTTCCTTTCATGCATCCGCAGTCATAATTCATTAAGATCTTAGAATAGAGGTTGCACTATCCGTTTTCAAGTATGTTTCTCTTTTAAGCAAGCGCAACTAGTTGACATATTAAAAGCAAATTAGACTTGCGGGTTTAGGCAAAAGAAAACAATAATGAGAAATGAGCACAGGGGTGAAGCTGGAATGTTTGGATGATGTCATTAAGTAATAGAATGTCGGGTGTTTCCCCAAATATTCCTTTAGATTCATTTCACTCCTCCGCCTTTCTTTTTTTAAAGTCATATACCAGCGGCTTTTTACCATAAGCCTCCACTATCTTAAACTTCTATACTTTTTTTCTTAACATAAAGTGCGTGCATTGCACGAGTCGAAGTCGTCGCCCAGAGCTTTGAGCCTGTGCCTCTCATTTCATTGTGCACAATTTCCAGCGCATCTATAAAATCTCATTTACTAGTTTCTATATATGGAACGTTGCAGCTTGAAGCAGAAAACGAAAGAAAAAGACTCTGTGTTGTCTTCCAGGCAAAAAAGCATCTTGTGCTCCACAAACTCGAGAAATTGAATGGACACAACAATCTGGAATTTCGCCGAAGCCTTGAGGAAACAAAAAAATTATTTTTTTCCCGACAGACACTTTTACTCTGGTGAGCAAAAAACAGTTCTTTTAAGTTTCTCAATTTCTCATGAAGTAGAAGAAACGGAAAGGCGTCTCGTCTCACTCCGCCCGCCCGCACATTGATGTGAAATAAATGTTCATGTTTTTGTGCAGCTTCTTCCCAATTTGGAGAAGGAAGCATAACAGATTCGCGATAATTTTTTACAACCGAATCCTAAATGAATTCTTGTGAGCGTCATGAAACATCAAGTCAATCAACTTTACTCGAATTTAAGTTGTTCTGTCGAAGGTAGTTGTGTACTTTCAAAGAGGGAAACTTTCATTGATAAAATCATGTTTGTTTTTCTTACATGCGATTTGACACTGTTGCAAACAAAAACTGATTAGACGAGAGGCAGGAAACCAGAAGCATATATTGCAACAAGCAAAATGTTATTGTTCTACGGATGAAGTTATTCTTAAAAGCAAAACGAACACCAATAAAGATTCTGATTTTTATATCTCGTTCTTTCTTGATAATAGGAACTACGCCAAAAGATTTTATCTTTATACGATTATGCTTGCCACTGCATGCACACTTGCTAGAACGTGCATAAACTTTCGCTTCTTCCCGTTTCAACAAGAATTACATATGTAGTTTTGAAAGGGACGATATTTTTGTGAAAAAGCGAAATGTTTATGCGTATTTTTGAAGATTAAGAAAAACAAATAATGCCATGTTTTGTCGGTTTCATTATATTCGATGTTCCGTTTCATGCATTAAGGAAATTGTAGCTTGTGTTGCATACATTTTCAGAAATTCAAGATAAAACATGAACGCGAATGAAAAACGACGTAATAATACACGCTACACACTAGCATTTGAAAAAGAATTCGTGACGCAAGTAAGATTCTTTATTCCGAGAAATTGTGGAGAAACATTAAACTTTTCTGGTTTGCCAATTCATATTATAGGATTATTACAGTCATGTTAGCAACTTTTTATGCATATGACCAACTGCATAAGATACCGGATTAAAGATGCTATGCTTTCCTTACCAATCTCCAACAAACACTCCCACGCTAACCCATACAATTACGAAGAAAATGGGAAGCTTAATATTATGTCGAACCCGACTTGCTTTAGCTGATGAAGTCATAATGTCATGTAAAAATTTGATATTGGTTCCTTTCTGAATTGCAGGCGTGGCAGGAAATTGAAAACTTTCCTACAATATAATGCATTTGAAAACTCATCATTAGCATTTGCAAGTGAAGGGGAGTCAAATAAATCATGTGTAATCATCAGTCATCACAATGAAAGTAATTAAGTTTTAAAGGAGGTGTAATCTATTTAAGGCATTCTAGCTAGCAAAAGACATCATAATAGGTATTTTCTATGCAAAACATATGCAATCTCAAAGGCGAAACCTAAAGTTTTTGTTAATTAGTCAAGCGACGCGTCAAAATTAAAATAAAGGCGAAAGGTATTAACTTTATTTAATTGTATATTTTATATGTATCTGTCCTAATCAATTAGGAACAAAATAGTAAAAAAACAACATTAGAAATTTTCTACGTTTAATGTATTCCTTTAATGCATTTACTTATTCATTTAATTGTAGCTGGAAATTTAATGTTTTGAGTCGGATCGGATCCCACTTGCAATACAAAAAATGCAAGACGAGGCGAAAAGACTGAAGCAGCAGTATCGAAATTGTCATGCGAAATGAACAAAGGATAAAATAGAAATAGTAATCCAGTCATAAAACAGGCAATAGAACTCAAGAGCCACCTAACTGCATACAAGTCCATCTCCTGCACAAACAAGATTGGCCAGCCACTGCCAGAAAACCTCTCATCCACCTTTCGACTATGCAACTAGTGGGACGCATAGAGAAAATCTGAAATGAGCCTGGCACAAGCATGGGCATAGGAACGGGGAACATTTGAGATCAGCCACATTATTCCCCATACCGCTTTTCTGTAGAGCTTTTCTTGCATCTCTGGCTGTCCACGGAAAGTCAGTCATTCAAAGTAAATGTACAGTGTATGGGGAAAAGCCTGTTCAGTTTCATAATCAAAAATGGGTAAGTTCACTGGTTAAATTAATTAGTATTTGAGTTAAACATGGGAATTTATGTTGCAGAAAATTTAAAGTTCAATATTGTCGTTAATTTAAAGCACAAAAGTTGTGATTTTAAGACCTAGTCCCTAGTCCATGTTTGCTCTTTCAGTGTAGTTATTTAAAAGTCTGATTTTGGAGAAGAAAAGGGCAATTAATTAGTGAAGTGAATAACTGTCGTTTAACTAAATCAATCATTCGTTTTTGTGTATAGGTATTTCACGAGATCATTACCATAAAAGGAGAGCCACCGGAGGAAAGCGTGTGGCTATTAGGAAGAAGAGGAAGTTCGAATTAGGGCGTCCCGCAGCTAACACCAAGGTATGTTTTCACCTATATCGTCACTACTTTTAATTCAACAGACTTAATACTTTTGTAGTTTGATTTGAATGATGAATTAACCGTCTGAAAATGATGCTGAAACAGTTACTTTTTTCACCTCTAACGTTCTGACATCGAATGTGTATAGGTCTTTCATCGTCTTAAGTTTTCCTTGATTATATCTAATTAATCTGCTCTTCTTTGACATTCTTTTCAGTTGGGACAAAGACGCGTTCACCTCGTAAGAACACGTGGAGGAAACACCAAGTACAGGGCATTGAGACTCGATACCGGAAACTTCTCCTGGGGGTCTGAATGTAAGACTTAAGTAACTTTATTTATGTATCTGTTTTTATTAAGTTTGCAATAATGATGATCCTGCGTGTCAACTGAATCATAATGAGCGATTCACCTTTTCATCCTACAGCGTTCTGATGTGTTTACCTATACTTCAAAAACTAAGTTTGTGTACAAGGATAGTGCGATTTATGATTTGTAATGTTTGAAATATTTGTTTGTTTCAAATCCGTTTATTTGCATAATATTCGATACTTTCAAAATCAAAGTCGCTACCGCTACCCAATTTTGGTCTAGTACTGGAATGAATATCTACGATGCATTATTATTATTACTATTATGCTTGTATTTGTTTTTTTTTGTTTTGTATAGACTGAAGCTGAAGAAGCCATCATCAACAAGAAGCGCTCCAAGAAGATCGTGAAGAAGCTTAAATTGAGACAAAAGACGTCCAAGGTCGATCCCGCTGTCGAAGAGCAATTCCAGACTGGCAGAGTGTTGGGTAAAGTTTAAATTCTAATGCTTTTGAATAGTAGGGCTCCCGGTGAGGGGAAAATAAATAACCTAGAGACTCAAGCTTGGTCTTCCTGAATTTGAATTTGCCGTGGTCGAACAAGTATGCATACAGATTTTTAAATAGCAGCTCCTCGTCTAGCCAGGGTTAGTCTTGTGGTACTTACTTTCAGCCGCGCGCAGTAGCTAGAAAAATAACGCATTACCCTCACAAAAGCTCTTCATTCTATTCTACAACATTGTTTTACGTGACTATTTATTATTTACTATTTACTTTAGTATTTATTATCCTAACGGAGTTTGGGTGCCCGACCCTGCTTTCGCAATTGCATTTTTGTTTATTAAGTTGATGACAACATAATGTTGTAGATGATTATTCTTCTTTTTTATTTTCCGTCCTTTTATGGACTTTTTCGCCTTTGGATTCCCGTACTCGAGTTGATGAGCCCTGACTATTTTCATTAAAATCGGATTCGGTGGATATAGATAGGTCGAAAAGTACTAAGCTTCCCTACCTTTTAAAATGCATGCATGGGATAAATGTTCTGATTTCTGATGTTGATCTGAATTGTTGGTCAGCTCCAGTAAAATTATGTATAATATGAAGTGTACCTTTCTCAAGACTAGATTCGAATATGTCAATGCAATTTTGATAAACACAAAGGTCATGGTTTTGCGAAAAATTATTTTACCATTAAAATGGACTGTTCTACAAGCGGAATAAAAATGAGATTACTAAAATCTTGTGTGCTACGGCATTCGAGTGCTTCATGATTTTTGAATGTTCATTGTTCAGGTTCCTGTTATAGGAACGATGAAGCAAAATTTGCGTGCATCCTATTTCGACCATAGCGAATTCAGCATAATTTGCCAGCTCAAGTCCATTGCTTATAGTTATTCACCGGGAATCCTTGTGAGAATTTGATGATACTTACATCAGTAGTTCAAATGAAATTTTCAGTTACAGCAGTGTATGCAATAAGGTTAATTATTTGATTTATTCTAGGATTTGAATGATTTAGCAAAAAGCACTTAGGCATGTCAAAAGCAACAAGAATTTATATTGATCACATTTACAAATGGTTTCTAGATTTCTAACGTATTTTCACTTCATTATATTATTAGGAACCGAGATATTGTTTTTATTGCTTTAACTTTTTCAAAGTGATCTATGAATTTTGTTGACTACACCTTATTGAATGCATTGTATGACTTCGTGGAGCAAGGATGACGCTTTTAATATCGCCATTGAACAGTGGGCGCTAATACCATGTCATAGTTACTCTGAGTTCCTCCTTCGTTATTATTCGTAAACTTAAGGGCGCTGTCTGGATTTACTATCCTAATCAGTTTATTTTATTTATTTCAGCCTGTATCTCCAGTCGACCTGGCCAGGTCGGGCGCGCCGACGGATACATCCTGGAAGGCAGGGAATTAGAATTTTATATGAGGAAGATAAAGGCAAAGAAGGGAAAATAAGCATCTTATTGTCATTTTCTGACAAGCTTGTTGGAAAATTATTTGTAATAAAAATGGAATTTTAACTATCCAATACCTGTGTTTGAAGTTGTACAAAGTCATTCACGCGTAATTGAAAACGCCGTAGTTCTACTGCTTATCATTATCATGTCTTAAACAATTTCAGCATTCCCTCCCCTCTTAAGGTGAATGTAGACACCGTGTGAATGTGAATTTAGGAAAGCACAAGTATGAAAGTGCTTGTGCTTTGCTTATGATTCACAAAGCTTCAGTCTAAAGAGAAAAGGAATAATTGCATACGATTTTGCTTGTGAATGTGGTTTGCGATTTGCGTATGGCTTATGAGTTTAGAGTACATATAATTATGATTGTGCGTGTAGGAATGCACTTTGTGCTGTATGAATATGTTGTGCCGTAGGATTTTGTATTTAGGGTTTAGGATTATGGAATCGACCTATTGGGGCAAAGAGAAAAAGAGTGGCACCCAGCCGTTCATTCCGAGGGAGTTGGAATTTGCGAAAAATAACTGGGCGAGGGGGAAAGCTGATGTCGCGAGGCACATCATGGACAAACTTATCAAGAAGTGTCCACCAGACGATGCAAATTACCCCGCTCTCATCCTCTTGTACGGGGAGTGGCTATCGAAGCCAAACTCTGAAAGACCACCCGTAATTTTTAAAAAATAATTGCAAAAATCTTGTACGTTGTATGAATTCAGAAAGAGTGGCGCTTCAGCAAGCTGCCAAGGCATATATTGTGTTGCCCAAGTATGCCGATATTCAATATCAGAACGTGACAAAGTATATTTCGTCGGATGTGTTCCAGGCCAAAGCGAGTTGAAGATTTAAGACACTCCGCGAACCAAGATGCAAAGAAGTCCTTGGCCATATAACTGAGGCAGGGTAATAATGATTAAGACGAAATGTTCACCATTTCGTTTACTTTGTTGTTGCAATTTATCCCTGATGAGGGCCAAAGTTATGGTCTAAACGTCGGATTAAATTGATTTTTAACCACTACACTCGCGTATTCCTGTCACATCTTATTAAAATGTGATGTAATACTTAAACAGTCCCAGCGAGTGGGGTCGCATCACGGACCATCACGGGTCCGACATAAAAGGCGAAAGCAAATTGCAAGCTGTATTCATGGTCGAAATTCTAAATGATTTTGATCGATTGATCTCTACACGTTGTTGTCATAAAAACTTTTCGGAATTTTTAATTTTCTTATAAGTCAAGCAAATTATTTCGACCAAAGTATTTGAAAGTAGACTTGCTTAGTTTTCTTTTCGTTACCAGTGTGATGCATTAAAAAATTAATTATCGCCCGAGACAAAGGATGATATTCACCTTCTACAATCATAAATACCTTGAAAACATATGCAGGAGCACGTAGACATATTGGAGTGTAAGAAATTCGGTGCCTATATTTTGAATCGCATCGTTCATTTTACATCGATCGCATCACAGAAAAAATTTAATCCATTTTTGCGTTACGTATTTTCTGAACAACGGCTGCCCCGCATCTTATGTTCAAAATATGCCGATGATGAATAGATGATAATTATATCAGACAACGCATTAACTATTTAATGGCTCTTGGTATTATCGGAACTTTGTCCTGGAACTGGAACATAATTCTAAACGACATGCATGTTCCAGAATAAAACTATCAATTGAAGTATGAAATGAAATGAATTGAATCATTTTTAATTGGCTTTCAGGGCTAGTGACTCTTCTAACGCTATTCGTTTCCGGTCCATAACAGAGGTTCGAATTTGCTTTTTGAAGCCCTCTTCCCTCCCTCCTAAAACTCAAAATCGCCTCCTCTCCTTCCCTAAGGGGCAAAAATGTTCTTTCCCTCCCGCCCGTCCCCTCAAGTTTTAATGCCTTCTTCA